>JASDQU010012676.1:273638-284710 GCA_032191745.1 Picea mariana | reverse complement strand
TCACGGGGGGTTATTCTAAGTGGATTTTTAATTTTCCAACTTAGGAAATACATTATAAAACATTTTCCCACTTCTTTTCTTGACTTTAGACACTTTCACAATTTTTTGCTTTTTTTACCTTAGCCAATTATTTGTTGACTTTTAACTCACTTGGACTCCTCATGGACAATGACCTAGAAAAACTTGTCCAATTGAGATGAAATTTGGTCCAAGGGTGTAGGGGTTCATAAGCCATTTTATTTGAGTACTCACACCCCTATAAAAAATACACAAGGACCAAAGTTTTACATTTTTCATAAAAAATAAATAAAATTTTCAATTTACGAAAAATTTTAATTATTAAAAAATCCTATCAAAACCTAACAAAATTCCGCAAGACTCTAGAAGATGTATAACATGGTAACTTACAACATCTTTAGACCTTAGTCACCCACTACGCTCGATCATTAGAACACCTTTCACCACTTTGGAGAATTATTGAATGAAAAACTCAATAGTAACTAAAATCGTTGAAAAGCAAGATTAATTACCCGAGGAAAAAAAACACTCGATAAAAGGTGGAGCATTTTGATATTATGGTAGTTGTGGGAGGTATTAACCTCCATGTGTAACCTTTTACTAGAATATAATATTCTAGAAGCTAGATCAATCCTAAACGGATGTGTAAAAATCCTAGGAGATAAGTCAGCTCAGTAAAATAATTAATATTAAAGTATTAGCTTTTAGAAGGACAAGTCTGCCCAGAAGGTGACAAGAACCACTATAAATAAGAGGCGCTTCAACTCATTTGTACACACCCACTCACTCTCTCATACAAGCTAAGAGTTTCGCAAGTCTGGAGGAGAGCTGCAACTACTGCAGTGGTGATTGGTTCTTGGTCTTTGGTCTTGGGATATCTTTCTGGTGCACTATCCTTGGAGAAGGTGTGATTTCTTGATGATATTTTGGTTTTCCGGAATCATTCTCTCTGTCAAAGGTTAAAATGCTCGGGGGTGGCTGCATGCCTATGGTTTGGAGACAATATTGGATTGTCTTTGGTGAAACGAGCACATCGATAATTTAACAGGTTATGGGCCCACACTACCTTCAGAATAGTCTAACCACTGGAAGGTAGATCAACAGTTCTCTGTCAAGTTCATTGTAGCACCAGTTGTAGCTGCAACTAGGGTTTATGATTTTTCACTTGCAGCAAACCCTAACCTAATTCTTTGGGCACTTTAAGTGAAACGTTTGGTATAGTTCTTGGATATTCTAGTGTGCCTTAGCCTAGTGCGTCCCTTGGTACCTTCAGCTAGAAAAAACATCAAGGTTAAATTTTTGGGTCAAAGTCAAAGGCGGTCATGACTTACTCCATGAAGTTAGAGAACAAGCTAGAAGGAGCTTCAAATTTCAGAGCATGGAAGACAAGGATTGACCTCATCCTTGCCAAGAACAAAGTTCTAGATATCGTGAAGGATAAGATCGTGGAACCACAGTTTGAAGTAGGAAAAGAAAAGGAACCTTAGAATGTTGCAACAATGGAGAAGTTCAAGGACAATGAAATCAATGCCATGAGTATCATTGTGGAATCTGTCAAATATCACTTGATACCCCACATATCCAATCTTGACTCATCCAAGAAGATGGATGATGCCCTAGCTAACCTTTTTGCAGTCAGAAATATTGGACAAGTGATGAGTTTGAAGAATGAACTTCGTGACACAAAGATGACTAAGGATGAGATTGTAGCCTTATACTTTGTGAGGATTTCTTAGTTGAGGGATCAACTACGAGCTATTGAAGAAGTTATTCCAGAAAAGGAACTTGTGAATATTGCACTTAATGGTCTTTCTAGATCATGGGATGCATTGGCTGCAAGAATGAACGCAAGAAAGGAGTTTCCCATGTTTGAAGAACTTTGGACCTATTGCACACAAGAAGAGACAAGGATCAACTCAAAGGGAATATCTCAAAAGGAAGAGGATGTTCAAGCCTATGAAACAAAGTTCAAAAGACATTGAGGTAAGAAAACATTTGGTTCAAGAAATAAATTCAATCATAAGAAATACATGTCAAAGGTACAATGTTTTGGATGCCATGAATATGGCCACTACAAAAACCAATGTCCTAAATTAGCAAAGAAAAGAAAGAAAAAAACAACATGCGTCAACTGCTAATGATGAAGTACTTTCAAAGAAATCCAAGCATGAAGAAACAAATTTCTTCTACTACTCAGTTGTTGCAGGATCTCTTGAAGACACCATGTGGCTAATCGATAGTGGAGCTTTCATACATATGACAGGTGACCGTGACAAACTCTAAATCATGAATGAAAAGAAAATCTATCATAGAGTGGAACTTGGAGACAAGAAATCTTATGCAGTCAAGGGAATTGGAAAAGCCTTTATCAAATTGGAATCAGGTAATAATGTTTATCTTAGTAATGTTTTGTATGTACCTGGTTTGAAAAATAATTTAGTATCTATTTCTTGTTTAGAAGACAAAGGAGATAGAATAGCCTTTGTTGATGGAAAAGTACTCGTATGGTCTAAATATTCAAAAATAGAAGATGCTAGAGTTATTGGTATTCGTGAAAGAAGATTGTATAAACTTCTAGGTCAAGATGCTCAAGCTCTCGTACATGATGCACTCAATCCTAGTGGAATAAAAGGTATTCTCACCTTTAATATCAAGCATTTCCATCTCTAAAGAAGATGGTTGTAGGCATACCAGAACTACAATTAGTACATGAAGGTTTTTGTAGAGGATGTGCACTTGGGAAGAATATTAAGAAGCCTTTCCCAAGAGGTGATAATAGATCCAAGGAGATCTTGGATCTGATACACTCAGATGTATGTGGTCCTATGCCGGTGAAATATCTAGGAGTCTCTCTCTACTATGTAACATTCATCAATGACTTCTCACGAAAAAACTGGATGTATCTGTTGAAGACAAAGGATGAAGTATTTCACAAATTCCAAGAATTCAAAGCTAAAGTGGAAAACCTGACAGACAAGAATATCAAGACACTAAGATCTGATAATGGAGGAGAATACACCTCCAAGGAGATCGTTTCCTTTTTTAAAGTAGTTGGGATTATGAGGGAGCTAATTGTCCCACATAGTCCTCAACAGAATGGTGTGGCAGAAAGAAAGAATTAATCCATTGAAAAATATGTTAATGCAATTATGAATGACCAGAATCTATCCATGTTTCTATGGGGAGAAGAAACTATGACAGTCGTATATGTTCAGAATAAAAGTCCTCATCGTATATTAAAGAACATGACTCTAAAAGAAGATTTCTCCGGAAACAATCCAAGTGTTGAACACTTGAGGATCTTTGGATGCCATGGCTATATTCATGTTCCCAAGGACAAAAGAAATAAGTTGGAACCTTTATGAAAGAAGGGCATATTTGTTGGATATAGTGAGTCATCAAAATCTTACAAAATATATGTTCCAAGTCAACAAAAGGTTCAAATCAGCAGAGATGTGGTTTTTGATGAAAATATTGCCTTCAGGAAATCTATAGAAGATTCTATGGATTCCAACGATGAAGAAGAACATGAAGGTCCCAAGGAAGAAACTACATGTTCTCTAGAACATCCCAATGAAGAACCAGAACAACCACTTGAACCTGTGGAACCAACTATTGTACCTGAGACCAAAAAACGACCAGCATGGCTTGAATCCACCCTACAAGAAGCAGAAATACATAAATCTCCCAGTGGCACCTTCAGGGAAAGAAAGAGGCCCAAAATATTCTCTAGTTATGTGACACTCATGACAAGTCTTGTCAATGCAGAACCTTCCACCTTTGCAGAAGTAGTCAATAAGAAAGAATGGAAAGAAGCTATGATGGAAGAATATCAATCCATCATGAAAAATGATGTATGGGAAATTGTTCCTAGACTTGAAGGAAAGTCTGTAGTAACTTCAAAATGGGTTTACAAGATAAAGCATGCAGTAGATGGGAGTATCAATAAATATAAGGAAAGATTCATGGCTAGAGGGTTCTCCCATAAGGAGGGAGAAGACTATGATGAGACGTTTGCTCCAGTTTCCAAATACACCTCTATTAGACCCTCTCATTATTCAATGTAAGTGAGAGTTATCCTCTGAATTCAATATGAAGGATCTTGGTCTCATGCATTATTATTTGGGACTAGAAGTATGGAAAAAGCGTGGTGAAATCTTCCTGGGGCAAGGGAAGTGTGTTGTAAATATCCTTCAGAAGTTTTGGATGATGGATGGAAAATCCATGGAAAATCCCATGGTGACAGATCTGAAGAATCTGAGAGACTATGATTTTGATCCAGAAGACTTGTCCTTGTACCGGCAGTTGATTGGCTCATTGATGTATTTGGTGAATACCTGGTCGAACATTTTCGTTACTATGAACACATTGATCCAGTTCCAGGTGGAACCTAGACATGAGCATTGGATAGTTGCAAAAAAAATTTTGAAATATCTTTGTGGGATGCTAAATTATTGTTTGATATATGTCTCAAACAGTGACGCACAACTACATGGATTTACTGATTCAGATTGGGTAGGGAGTGTAGATGGAAGAAAGAGTACTTATGGTATATGTTTCAGTTTGGGCTCTGTTATGATATCATGGGCTTCCAGGAAACAAAATTCTATTGCACTCAACACTGCAAAAGCAAAGTATATTGTAGCTTGTGATGCTTGTACGGAAGCAGTATGGCTCTGTAATATTATTTCTGGACTATTTGAAAGTGATGGATTCGATTCTGATATATTGTGATAATCAGAGTTGTGCGAAGTACTAAAGGGATAAACTACAAGTTGAAGCACATTGAGATCAAGTACAATTTTATCCGTGATAAAGTACAGAAGGGAGAATTGATTCTTCGGTACATATCCATCGACGAGAAGACAACTGATATTTTGAAAAAACCTCTATCCAAGATAAAGTTTGCATACTTGAGGGACAAGTTGGGACTTGTGGAGATACCCTCTTTTGGTTGAAAAGAAGGAGATGAATTCCTCGGTTGGGAGGGAGTGTTGATATGAGGCATCATGGATAGTCAGTGTGTTGGTGGACAAACATTCTCCAAGTGAAGAATGGTCCAGGCAGAACAAATTGTTGATGTATCATGGACAACTATTTTCCTGGGGCATTGCCCAGACAGGTAGGATGGTCCAGGGAAATTACTCTCCTGGGGATTTTCCTAGACAAGTAGTATGGTTTGTCTCCCTAAGTTCACAGTAGTGACCAAAGTGGGGAGATTGGTACATGACAAAAATTTTCCCTAAGTTCACAGTATTGGATAGAGGGGGAAAAATGATCCAGATTAGTCATTCTTCCTGAGTTCACAGTAGTGACCAGAGTGGGAAGAATGGTCCTTGAAGCCCATGGCATGGATTTCATCATCTATTGGGACATTCATTCTTCCTGTGTCACGGGAAGTGACTAGGATAGGAAGAATGGTCACTATATCACTCTGTTGAGTTAATGACTTATGTGAGACACTCTGTTGAGTGCACTAAGTCCAACACATGACTTATTCAACATCATGCCTGATTACTCAGATAGAGTATGGCCTCGAGATATGATGTAGACAATGATATATTTTGATGTCAGGATACTACCAGATGATATTGATAGTGATGATGATGCTCGTGACTTGATCTTTGTGATCATGAGATAGCCTATGTGGCTATGATGATGCTACCTGTAGAATGGTTTGCAAGACTATGTGAGACTTTCTCGTACCATGTGAAATGGATGGATGTGTTTGAGACCATTACAGTTAATACCTTCCTAGCTAGGAGGGAGTGTTGATATTATGGTAGTTGCTGGAGGTATTAACCTCCATGTGTAACCTTTGACTAGAATAGAATATTTCAGAAGCCAGAGAAATCTTGAACAGATGTGTAAAAACCCTAGAAGACAATTCGGCAAAGTAAAATAATTAATATTAAAGTATTAGCTTCTAGAAGGAAAAGTCAGCCCAAACAGGTGACAAGAACCACTATAAATAAGAGGCACTTGAGCTCATTTGTACACACTCACTCATTCTCTCATACAAGCTAAGAATTTCACAAGTTTGCAGGAGATATGCAGCTACTGTAGTGGTGACTGGTTCTTGGTCCATGGTCTTCACATACCTTTTTGGTGCGCTATCCTTGGAGAAGGTGTGATTTCTTGATGATATTGTGGTTTTCCAGAATCATTCTCTCTGTCAAAGTTTAAAGTGCTTGTGGATGGTTGCATGCCTATGGTTGGGAGACAATATTGGATTGTCTATGGTGAAACAAGCACATCAATATTTTAACAAGGAACAAGGGTGATTTCTAGGTCTAGCAGGTGCGCATATTGGACAGGAAGATCAAAACGATTTTTGAAGAATTTTGAAGAACTCTGATTGTACAAATGTCTATAGATGCACTGAGGACAATGCATAAATAAGGGGGAGGGTAATGTAATACCCAATGATTTTACCCCGTGGATCCTGAGTGGATCTGGGTGTGTGTACACTTGTCCTTGGGTTGCCTTAGAGAAGGTTAGATCCCTAGAGGGAGAAGTGTGGGGATAGATTCCATGGTGTGAGGCCTAGAGGTTTACCTAGAGAATTATGAGGGAAATTGGAACTCATGGAGCCACAATGTTATGAGACTCCCTGGTTGACCTATAAAAAGGCACCTAAGGAATCTCACCTAAGCACTAGATATCTCAAAGAGGTTCCACATATAGACCAAGGTGAGAGGGACTCCAAGAAGGTGATCTATCACATTAGAGTAGTGGTTGAGAGGTATCATATCATCATTTGATGTGTCACATATGGATCTAAATTCTATGAACAATCATATCAAAGTCCCTAAAGATAACACACTTGTTAAACCCATCTTTAAAAATGTATACATATCTTTTTGTAGACATGTTTTCTTTCAAGATATAGCTAATAATATATTGACTAGGAATGACTTGAAGGATTCATATACAAAGAAGTATGCAAGGCCTAAACATGTTGAAGGAATGGAAGTTCAACATACTTTGGAAACGACCTGGTGGTTGTTGAATAAAATGAGGTACACAATGTAAAAAATATTATGTCTACCATAAGGACTCTAATAGGATATGATTCTTCATTAAAGAAACCCTTTACTATTGTTGGATAGGTCATTAGTCTCCATTCCCATGACCATCATAACCTATTAAAGGTATGTGTTGTGGGAGCATAGTTGACTAGTCGACCAACTTAATGAGTTGACTAGAATTGTATTTGTATGAGTCGACTAAGTAGTGAAGTCAGTTGTTGATTGGTCAAGTTGTATGACAGAAGTAATTACAACAACTATAATGACCTCTCCTTTATGCAAATGGTAGAAATATATAGAATTTGTTATTGTAATCAAAGAGAATTATCAAGGATCAATAAAGACTACTTATTTCTAACTCTATAGCCACTTCTCTCCCTCCCTCTTTTCCCCATCTATGTGTGTATGATTTTATAGATATAAATTGTATAGTATGGTTTATTTCTATACTATTGGTAACTAGATTTGTTATAATCCCTTAGATGACAACGTTGGTTATGTTGTTGAGAATATTGATCCAAGACACACATTATAGAGTAGATGCATACATGCACAGATGCTAAGTAAAGGAGATAAGCGAGTGGTGGAAAATAAAATTGGAAAAATATCTATAGAACTACATAAAACAAAGTGCATTGACCCTTGCATAAGTTAGGGTAAATTTTTTACAAAGAACTATGAGGAGTTCATGGAATCGATGCCCTTGGAGATAAAGAAACTATTTAACAAAAACAACATATGACTACAAAAGAAGATCAAAGATTGTGATCAAAACTTATTAATGGAGGTAGAATGAACTTGGATGAGTGGTTTGAGAAAATCATGGACAAATTTTGTGAAGAGCAAGCAATTGAGGAACACACATCCTTGGACGACATAAAGAAAAGATTCTTCACAGATGTTCAATTTTTATTTATTTTACTTAGCATTGAACTTATTGCACAATTTCCTTATTGATAAAGGGGTCAGGTCATATTATAGAAGCAAGACAACCAATCAAAACAATGTGGAATACAGACTAAAAGAAGCAACAAGAAGAGTGTGAATTATTTATCAGAAAGTTAGAAAAAAAAACACAACCATGAATGGTGTGTCCTCCTTTGTCAACTTAGAGTGGAGTTGCAATTGATTATGGGGCTAACTACGCATGAGATGGCTCTACAAAATAAAAACCCAAGTCAACTTGCATTGAAGAAAATAAAAGGAGATTAGTGGAAAGAATCAATTTTGCCAAGGAATGGATGAAAGAAAGTATCCATTGAGAAGAAAATAGAATATACATTAGAGTAATAAACAAAGAAAATAAAATAAGGAAGACAAACCTTCAATTAGCTTGTAGAAAACTGAAAAGAGATAAGAGACAACATAGGAGATCTAACTTAAGAGAGGTTACAAACCCTCATCGATCCAAAAGAAGAGAAAAGGAAACAACATGTATGGTTGATAGGATGCTAACCATACCTAGGTTGAGTTGAGAAGATTGACTAGATGTGGAAGAGGAAGCAACTATGATAGTTCTTGAGGTTGTAGATCCAACATAGCAACAAGTCAATGTGATGCTAATCTTGTCTGAGTCAGATTTGGAAAACTAAATAGATTTGGAAGTGGAAGTACCATTGATGGTTTTATTCTGAAAGAAAATTTGCATAGTGTGGAGGTTATCACGAGAACCCTACAACTATCAAACAATGTTGAATACGTAAAGGAAGATGAATTGAGGCCCATAATAAGAATAATGTTAGAATAAAAAAGGAAAAGTCTTAATGTAAATGATGTCCTCTAATAAAAAATGCACATTGAACCTGGATAAACCTCAATTTGAAGTCGACTAGATAATGATGGTCAAACAATTGATAGAACATGAATCCAAATGCCTCAAAGGGATGGAAATTTATTAAATATTGTCCTTGAGAAAGGCAAGAATGACCTGCTAATTTGAATTGAGAGTCTCATGGGAGTGTTCCACCTAACAAATTTAATTAATGAAGAAACACATACCCGTTTTATTAACAATCATTTTAGTTCATTTATAAAAGAAACAAGACCATCATCAATATACAATAAATATAAATGATAATAATAATAATAATAATATAATAACAATAAGACATTCTAACTAAGGGTCATAACCCTTCATCATAACCTTTCACCTCGTGATCCATCAATGCATATGTATACCACTACGTAGGTCATTGTAACATATTATCTATCTCTCATACTACATATTCAATACATTATTTTAATCTGTATAGATTATTTTATGTATATCCTATTTATTTTGGATATTCAATTTATGAACCATGTTCTTCATCTCATATTCAATAAATGAAATTTGTTCATTTCATTGGTATCAAAACCAAATATGATCTTGGCATGTGGCCACACCTTTATCAAAATTTTGTTTCCCTTTGGCAACATATCCATTGGCTCCCAACCACACCCAAATTTTAAGAGGTGTTTTGATTTTATTGGGTCTTTGATCACCATTGTTGGCTTTTTGGACAATTTTTTCCAAAATCATTCCGCTAAAACAAACTAGATAAACAAGGGTTGCATGGCAACTCAGTGTCTGCCGAGTTAGTTGGGAAATACATGTTGAACAATGAAACTTAATATAACTAAATGCACAAGTAATGAATATTTATTGTCAAAAGATAATAATTGAGGGTTGTTTGTTATTCAAGATGTATAATAAACCGTAAGCTGAATGGAACTGTAATATTCATAAATATAATAAATATATTATAAATATAATATAAATATAATAATAACACTTCAATTCTATCAACCAATTAAAAATGAGAAACACAAATATTTTTATTATATCTAAAAATAGATATTTGTTTTCCTATATTAAACATTACATTGCATATACAAATTTATGGTCAAAAGCAAATTAATGTCACATCAAAAGAAAACTCATTGCTATAGTTCCATGGCAGACTAATAATATTTTTATAATATAGTTGTGATAGTTATAATTTACAACCAAAAACACCTTTGTTGGAAAAAAGGTTTGAAAGGCAAAAATACATAATTTAGATGCCATTAAAAATGACGGTTGAACGACCATATAAGAAAGGGAAAACTTTCGAAGCTATAGGCATTCTATAATAATAATAAAATATTATTGGGTAAAGTGGGGAAGTCATTCTTTAATATACACTTTAATGAAATTGTGGGTGATTATTCACTATAGTCTCAATKGGCAYAAAAGTGATCATATCACCAATAATAAAATCAAGGCAACAAGAATTTAAGTCAAGGGAGTCTATTAACAATATGAATCGGCCTGTGTGGAAACTTTGTTGTTGTGACTAACACTGCCATTAAGGCTACTAACAATAACTATCTTTCACACTGCAACTAAATAATCACCAAATAATAAGTGGAAATCAAAGGAAATTGTACAAGTGTTTATTGAGATTGAATTGTTATATCGTAAGTGAAAATTTTAGCAGCTATATATTGTTCATGGGTTAATTTTTCATGTTTTTTCCCAAAAAAATATTTGCCAGTTTTCATTTTTTTTAAAAATGATTTGCCTAAATTCTATAGGATAAAATTATTTTACTTTAAAAATAGCCAAAATTTTATACAAATTTTATAAAATCTTTAAAAATTTGAATATTTAAAAAAAAAAATACTAAACATTTTATAGTTTGCATATTAAAAACTAGTAAAATTAGCCAAAATTTCTACACTTTAAAATAAATTTTCATCTTTAAAATTAAACTTACCTTAAAAAAAATAGCTAAAATAAAATCTTACCTAAAAAATTGGAAATTGGTTTGCTAAAATGAAATCCTATTTTTTGTTTTTTTGTTGTGAAGCATTGCACATTAGAGACCGGTACCATCAAAGGCCATAATTAAAAGTAGTTGTTTCAATTTAAAAGGCATCATGAGGATTGAAGGAATAATCACTAAAGAATAATCCATTCGTTCTATTTGACTTATGGATCATATATATTAGAGCCGTCATTTTAAGGTCAAAAGGAGTAAGGGTGGATTACCATATCAA
>JASDQU010012676.1:235533-258557 GCA_032191745.1 Picea mariana | reverse complement strand
GATATTAGCCAAGCAAATGTTAGAAAAATATTTTTTTTTATTATTAAAAATAATACGTATTTTGATTTCCTATGTTACAGATTTGAAATAAATCAAAAATCTATAGTCAACCCTAAACTAATAGCCAGTCAACCATGAACTCATGGCTATTAGTCCCTGGCCTTTGGCAGAGACTAATAAAACAATAAAATATTTTGCTAAATTATAAGTTTCTTATTGAGAATTGAGAATTGCTGGATATAAAACAAACTTAGAGTATACTCTAGTTACCACATCGTCCCACATGATTGATGACTGGCTATACACAGTCATCGGCTTGGGCTGTACTTAAAGTTGACTTCCCCGAAAAGTCTGGCCGAATTGCCAGTTAGAAGGAGCAGCGTTATATGAAACAATTGTCCTCCCATCGCTGGTGGTGACCTGGAACGAGAGGCTCTGCCCGTTCAAGTAGGAATTGCCTTGCCAGTTCTGTCCCCAGTTGCGTGACATGGGCTGCCAACCTGTCCTTGACCCTTTTATCCAAACCGCGTGGACATCGCCAGCGCCTCCAACGTTGGAGATGAGCACGAGGTTGAAGTATGAGTGGCCGTTGACGGTGAAGCGAATTCCTCCCTTCCTTAAGCATGGGACCCTGTATTTTAAGCGGCTTAGAAATCAATAGCCAGGCAGACTCCAATAAGTTCTTGAAAACTACCGTTTTTGGATAGTTATTTCATGCCATTTACTTAAAAAGTTTTCAGATAAAAGAGAATTTTTTAGTATATGCCCATTACAAAACAAACATTCAAATTAAAAACAGAAGAACTACAAATTTACAAACAAAAACGCCACCATTAGAGGGAGAAGAACAAACAAATCAGAAAATGACTGACTATATGAACACAGTCTGAAGAAATGAGGTTGAGATACAAATTAATTACCTTCTGTAGAGGATGGGGACGATCCCACTCTTGTACTTGGCGATCTTCTCATAGGCGGGCTCGGCCATGTCAAAGTGCTGCAGCGGTGGATTGCACCAKCCACCGTTGTCGTTGGGGAGAGCGTTGTTTGGAGGGCAGAARTTGGTGGCTGTGATGGTCACAGTCCCRGGCAAACACCACTGGGGATCGTCGTTACATTTCATTTCGTAGCAGGCTCCGCAGCTAAGCCCGTTGTTGAACAGAGCAGTGCTAAGAGCAGCAGTATCGGTTCCGTAACCTTGGCTGTACAGATTGCCGTATCCACACGCCCCTCCTGGATCAAAAAATTCAGCCAAATTAAAAAGATCCTAATTCATACAAAAGTATATTGATCTATATGAAATATAAAAAAATATATGAAGTTCTCTAGCATTACCCATTGTCCCAGAAGCATCACTGTCACCGTAGAATGTCGCATGAGCGGATTCCCAGCCGCCATATCCATGGGCTCCAGTTAATAACCAGATGAATGTCAACAATGAGATCATCGCAATGCTCTTTACCAGTCCCATCGATCTGCAATACATCATATCATGTAATCAGAACTGCCAAGAGCAGTGACTGAACTGTCAGTAAAAGTTAGAAGAGCTGTACCTCTTTGAAAAGTCTGAGAATCAAGGAGATCTGAAGCGGAGGACTTCTTTGTTCCGATTTGCAATGAGGATTGTGCAGTATATATATAGATGTGTCAGGCCTGTATCCTTTCAAAAGCTGTAGCATTCGAACATTTCATTAGTGGTTCATCGTAAATTGATGTTTGAACCGAAATGTGTATTGTTGAGTAAGCATCACATGGGGTAGCACGTGTACTCCATCGGCCCACCTGCACATGCTGTAGCAATGAATTAATGGTCAGAGCTAGAGTGAAGAAGTGGGCCTCATAGAAAGGGATATTTGTCCACTTAACGATGGATGCATTTTATCGCCTATGCCAAGTTCAAGCAAACTCCATAACGCAATTCACAGAAAAAACTTACAATCGTAAAGATTCCGGGCATCGTTTATTGTGAATTTAATCGCGTTCTTTCCATTTAATTTGAATCGTTCAATTCGATTGGAATAAGCTGGCTGACACGCTGGTCCATGTGAGATTCAATTTTGTGGACCATATATTACCTGATTTCCAATATATATCTGATTCACACAAGAAAAGACGGCAAACAATAAGCCTGACAGAGATTTGTTATAAATGCTCGCTCCGAAATTTGGAATTCTGATGTAATATGAAATAAGCCTTACCAGTACAATTTGCTGACCAGACTGTCAAAATTATTAATTGTCAATACATTGAATGACGTGAAGGCAGCAATAACAGGTGAAAGATATTAGCCAATCAAATGTTAGAAAAATATTTTTTTTTTTTATTAAAAATAATATGTATTTTGATTTCCTATGTTACAGATTTGAAATAAATCAAAAATCTATAGTCAACCCTAAACTAATAGCCAGTCAACCATGAACTCATGGCTATTAGTCCCTGGCCTTTGGCAGGAACTAATAATACCTATAAAATATTTGTTAAGGTCTCCAATATTTACAAATATGACTCTATGTTCTTTGACGAAAAACAATAAACAATTTGGCACGTATTAAACATGACTATTCCAACAACAAAAAAAATGATTGTGCTCTTTGACAAAAGAAATTTGGCACATATCAAGCACGACTATTCGAAGAAAAAAAAATATGACTATGTTCTTTGACAAAAGTAATTTGGTACATATTAAACATTAAAAATATATTTACAACATTGCTAGCAATTTTTTTTTTAAGTTTTTTCAACATTGCTAGCAATTATTTTTCTAAGTTCTTTCAACGGTGCTAGCAATTCTTTCTTTAAGTTCTTTCAACATTGCTAGCAATTCTTGATATGACTCTATGTTCTTTGATGAAAAACAATAAACAATTTGGCACATATTAAACATGACTATTCCAAAAAAAAAAATATTGTGTTCTTTGACACAAGAAATTTGGCACATATCAAACACGACTATTCGAAAAAAAGATGACTATGTTTTTTGACAAAAGCAATTTGGTACATATTAAACATTAAAATATATATTGACAACATTGCCAACAATTCTTTCTTTAAGTTTTTTCAACATTTTCTTTCAAGATTGCTAGCAATTATTTCTCTAAGTTCTTTCAACAGTGCTAGCAATTCTTTCTTTAAGTTCTTTCAACATTGCTAGCAATTCTTCATATGACTCTATGTTCTTTGATGAAAAACAATAAACAATTTGGCACGTATTAAACATGACTATTCCAACAAAAAAAATGATTGTGTTCTTTGACAAAAGAAATTTGGCACATATCAAACACGACTATTCGAAAAAAAATATGACTATGTTCTTTGACAAAAGCAATTTTATACATATTAAACATTAACAATATATTTACAACATTGCTAGCAATTCTTTTTTTAATTTTTTCAACATTTTCTTTCAACATTGCTAGCAATTATTTCTTTCTTTAAGTTTTTTCAACATTTTCTTTCCAACATTGCTAACAATTATTTCTCTAAGTTCTTTCAACGGTGCTAGCAATTATTTCTTTAAGTTCTTTCAACATTGCTAGCAATTATTTCTTCAAGTTCTTTTTAAGTTCTTTCTTGCTTTCACATGTAGGCATTACCAAATGATCATATATTGAAATATTCGACAATGCTCACACTTCCCTATATATATTGTTACTATGTTTGTGATTGCATTTCCAATATAAAGAACTCGATAACCTTTCCCTTCTCCAATATGGGATAAAAGATTACACCAAATGCCAAATGACAAGAGTTTCACAAGAAGCAATACATTCATAGTCAGATATTTTAGTAGATCGATCCACACACATAATCTTCACGTTGTCCTTCACTGGATCAATAAATCCATATCACACTACAATGTAAGAGTCTTAAAGATCACGCCTATTGTGACCTATCCTTCACTCTCGGGCACCAAAATGCTTGATTAAGCAGACCATCTAGCCGTCGTGATCATGCTTCAAAATACTAGTTGATTGATCATATCTATGGATGAACATAAATTTCATGATCGAGTTGTATAACCATTTTTTATAAAGTGGTATCTATCACTACTCCAATGTAGTTGATGCTTTTCCTAGATTAGAAACAACACCTCATCAAGTTCTATTCAAGGCTACAAAGACATTGTCAAATCTCGATCAATACAACATTTCAGAATCCATCGATTGGAAGTTGTTTCGTGTGTGGAGTTGTTGTGGAAATATACACTTATAAAAAACATAGGGAGAAATATCATATGAGAAGAATAAGTGATCCAAGTGGATATTGGTGGCCACCCACCTGTTCCAAATTCCAACTGGCTCATCTTAACAGTTTTCAGTTTAGCACGTTTCTCTATAATGGAGACATTTCTTTGTAATTGTGGGTTCTGCACTTATGGGGCTATCCTAAATCCCTACACAACATCCAGTTGGATATTGGTGGTCGCCCACCTATTCCAACTAGATTATTTTGGAAATTTTCATGTCAGTACATCTTCATCTACTTCCAGGGTCGTTTTGGGGCTCTAAACAGTGTTTTTTTGGCTTGGTACAGTCAAACTATAGATGGAGTTAGAGTTTGATGGCATAATGCGTATTTCTCAAAAAGACCTTTCCAACGGGATATCACACACCTAAAACAAAGATCGTATGCAAAAGTTACAACCCCGAGAAGTTAATGTACTAACTTACCCCAACGGGGCTCACATGACTTTTGGCGCTTCATCTCCTAGGGTTAGGTTTTTGGATGTCTAGGGTTTTGGAATTAATTTTTATCATAAAAAGGCCTTCAGATCCTCATTGTAATCATCTTCTTGCGAATGAGCATAGTTGTCACATATCTTCTCAAAGATAAAGTTGCCACCATTCTAGCGAGTCTTGCACTCTGTATTTTTACAGTCTCTATACATTTCTTTCATTAATAGAAATCATGTATTGTTGTATTTTCTTTGTTTTTGACAATTTTTATGTGTATTTCATTGTAATAACTCTTATTTTATTTTGTTTCGAAAATAATCTGGATCAGTGGTATCAGAGTAGGTTGGTCTTGATCATTTTTCAGTGCATGTCCCTGACGAGGTCCGAGTATAAAAAGTTGGGTCTCGAGCTTGTCTCTCTTGAGGAAAATCTCTCTCGCACGCCCAAGAATCCCTCTATGGCGGTAGAAAATAAAAATGACAGAGCAGAAGATTCTATTAACCTGTTGCTTGAGCAAACTCTCGTGCGATAGAGGGACGAAATGATGGAGAATTTTCCCCACATCCTTCAACGCCTATTGATAGTAACAAGCACATCTTCATCAAGCAAGCACTTTGGAGGAACCTCTCCCTTCAAGGTACAAGTTAATTTTGATATTTCCATATTTGAAGGTCAGATAGATGTGGATGCCTTAGAAAAATGGTTGAATCTACTAGAAGGTTATTTCTATGTTCACAATTTTTTCGACARRGAAAAGATYACCTTCGCACTCCTCAAGGCTCTCCCCCATGTCAAACATTGGTGGGAAACTTAATGTGARMAAAGTTTCATAAAGGAATATRGAATATATGGGGTCGARCCCACTTGGGRWTTTTTTGTGGATGTGGTCAAGGAACAATACTACCATGTTGATAACTATGAATAACGGTACATGAGATGGACCACACTGCGGCAAGAGAAGAGCCAAACAATTTCGGAGTTCACAAAGAGTTTCCATACCATGCGCACCAAGCTATATATCAAAGACTCTGAGTAACATTTGGTTCTGAAATACCGTGGGGCTCTTCATTGGTTCATACAAACCGAAATGGATTTCCTAAACATCTCATCATTGGGAGTTGTCTATCGATATGTTGTCAAAATCGAGCAGAAATTTAGGCACCAGAAAAAATGGGAGCTCGGGTCTCCAAATCCGTAACAACCAAAGCATAGTAAAAATGGCCCTTACCAACAGCCTTCCGAAAACCAGTCAAGGAAATAGGAAAACAAGGGTAAAGGAAAAACAAAGAATGACAATGGGAAGTGGTGTGACTTCCACAAAATCCCCTCGCACAACACCGATGAATGTCGCTTGAAATGTTCATTGATGGCCAAGTTCAAAGACAAGGAGCTGAACCCTAATTCAGAACTTGATCCTGAAAATATTGAAAACAGACAAATCATCGACGCGGACCCTACTGCTATTGTTGTGACTGCAACAATTCAACCAGAAGAACCAGTAGATCCTAAAGAAGGGGAGCGCCTCTTCCATTCACAGATGTGGGTGAAGGGGACCCCATTGCATTTCATTGTTGATAGCGGTAGCCAAAAGAACCTCATCTCATCTAAGGTCATCAAACAATTAGGGTTGTCGACAACACCACACCCACAACCATACAATATCGGGTGGCTTCATCGAGGAGGAGATCTATGTGTCAGCCAGCAGTGTTGCATGTCCTATGGCATCCAACCCTTCAAGGATGAGGTAGTGTGTGATGTTTCCTCTCTTGATGTCTATGATGTTGTTTTGGGCCAACCATATATGCGTAAACGTCATGTTTTTTATGAGTCTCGACCCCGTAGTGTCATTATTACTCTGGGGGTCAGCTCTACAGGATACCAAAGGTAGTTCCGACTACTGTTCCACCAAAACAGCGCCACAAGGTAATCTCTCATACTGAAAAATTCATCCTCTTCATAGTTTGTTCAAAGGATGCACAAAAGGCCACTACAACCACTGCAACCTCAACACCTTCTTCACCTACAATGGTACCTACACAATGTCTCGTCAAGCCCAGAGAAAACAAGTTGGTGGAACAGATTCAACCTCGCCAGCAACAGGTTTGTGACAACCTTCCACAAACCAAGCAATGCAACTTCTCCAACACGGCATGCATCTAACCAAGATTCAGTTTCAGAAAACGATTTGCCCTCTTCCTTGGGCACTCAACGCAATGGAGACCATTGCTTCCTAAAGGGGGAGGATTGATCCAGGTGGATATTGGTGGCCACCCATGTAACATCCAACTGGACTATGCCATATAAAATTTTTAAACTATATACAAAATTAAAACATACAAATATTCTGCAAATACACAAATTAATACATGATAATAATAGAAATACACATGCAGCACACACAGGAAAAACCCATAAAAATAAGCGCATACATAATAATGCAACATGTAATTTAACACACAATTGACACTTATCTTTGTAAAAATATCACCAAATGCATGCAGACCTTCCACGTTCCTCCCAGCCTTAGACCACACTACTCAAAACTCTCAGCAGTGGGTCACCCCTGAGATGGGACTAAACTCCACCTGGGTAAAGGAATTCCTAACAAGGATGATGTATCTTAGATAGCACGAGAAACTCCTTCACAGGTGCTAACTCAAACTAACAGCCTACAGTCCCTCATTCCCCGCATGCATGTCCCACCCCATGAAGTGTGCCTCTTCTCTGCTCAACAGTCCCTCGGCTACCCCACTTCCTTTCTGGGGCTTCAGCAACAGGCTAGATAGGAAATCTCGGATACTTGTAGCTGCAGATTGGCACCTTCAGGAAATCAATTACTAGCAATTCTCTCACCTGGAGAGAATTTCTCACGGGCCTGACAACCCACCTCTTCAATATCCCACAGGCCTGACAACCCACTTCTTCTGTCCAAATCCTAAGCTAACCAGGCACAGGTATGGTGATGGCAGCAGCAGAGTTCAAATCGTAGGAGAGGATAATGGTAACAATGATGAAGGAATAATCCAAAAGGAACTAATTTCCCCCAAATATATATGCATGCACCCTTAATGACACATGGCCCTCAAGGAACTCACTTTTCTCCACTTGTAATTCATTCCCTTCCCATAAGAACTTAGGATAACATAAAGTTATATCCATACCTTATACTTTAGGAATAATAATACAATAATCCTTTGGGATTAAGCCCTCTAGTTTATCCCCTTCCTAGACTCTTAGCCCCCTTTCCCTTCCTAGTGGAGTTTAGTCCCCCATACTCTTTTACATGGTTGGTTTGCCACAATGATGTGTTTTTCATTAATATTTTCATGTGATTACATTTCCCTTTACATTACAGATATATTGTCCTTTCTGCATCCTGGCTCACCAACCTAAGAACATTTTTATTTACATTTACAGTTGGGGTTTGGCCTCAGTGCAATATATACACATATACAACCAAAATTTCAAAAATCCTCAAAAATATGTAGGTATTTTTCCCGCATAGAATCCTCGTGCTCCCAAGTTGCATCTTCAGGACCATACCAGGTCCATTGGTGATCCGGATTTAGGATCAGAACGAACTGATTAACAGGCTGAATACAATAAACACAGAGATATGAAGAAAAACATGGATATCCAGTGAACAATATCTTCTATTGAATAAATGAAATAGTCTGAAACTATAAAACTGCAGAACTGAAACACTTGCTCAAATAGTGGTAGCTATCTCTGAGAAGAGAAGTGGTTGCTATCCGCATTTGTGTGAGCAGAATGATTACAATGAGTCTCCAAAGGCCTTTTTAACATTACTCATGAATTCCAAAACCATATACATTCAAAAACCTAACACTAGGAGATGAAACGCCAAAAGTTATGTGGACCCATATGGATAAGTTGGTACCTCAACTTCTCGAGGTTGTAACTTTTGCATACGACCTTCATTTTAGGTGCATGATAACCTATTGGAAAGGTCTTTTCGAGAAATACACGTTACATCATCAACCTTAGACTCCGTCTACAGTTTGACTGTGGCGAACCAAAAAAACATTGTTTAGGGCCCCAAAATGGCCCTGAAAGTACAACAAGATGTGTTGACCTGAAAACATACAAAAAAAGTCAGTTGGATTAAGTGGGATGCCACCAGTATCCACCTGGAAGATGTGTAGGGCTTCAGACAGCCCCAAAAGTGTAGAACCCACAATTACAAATAAGTACAGAAGAACGTGTTGAACTAAAAACTGTCAAGAGGTGCCAGTTGGAATAGGCGGGTGGGCACCAATATCCACCTAGATCAATCCTCCCCCCTTAGGAAGCAATGATCTTCATTGCATTGAGTTCCCCCATTAGGTGAGGAAAATTCTGTTGATTTTTTCCCCGGGTTAGCCACTTTCCTTGGTGGAGGAATTGGCCTGCCTTGACAACCCGATAAAGTTGGATCCTCTGTTGGCGAGTGCCCTTGACCAGTGTGTCCACTATCTGATCAATGGATGATTGTTCCATGCATTCGGGGTTGATCTATGTTCATGTCAGTTGTTATACGATCTCTGAGGTGTCCAATGATAGTGGAAAATATGGCTGAAGGAGGTCCACATTGAACATTGGGTGAAAGCCAAGGAAGGGTGGAGTGTTGAGCTCAAAATTATTGCTACCCATAGCCTTGGTAATGGTGTAAGGCCCATAGTGAAGTGGGCAGAGCTTCCGATGGGGCCATGTAAGATTCTCCTTCTACAAATGTAACCAGACCTTGTCTCTAACCTGAAACTGGTGCGGTACCCTGTGTTGATCATGGTGTTGCTTGTACTTAGCATTGGCTTTCTACAAAATCTCATTGACCCGTTGGCTGATGTGTTGAATCTGCTCAATGAATTTGGTGGCTTTGTTGGTCTCATACTGATCATGGGAAGAGTCTCTGTGTGTGGTTGCAAGAGGTAGTGCAACATCAATGGGACCCAAGGGTTGGAATCCTAGTCCCAGCTGAAATGGGCTATGGCCAGTGGAGCTATGAAGAGCCCTATTGTAACTGTGTTAAACATAGGGGAGACTTTCATCCCATATACGTGGATGCTTAGATTTTTGCATGCGCAGGATGTGCATAATCATGTGATTGGTGACCTTTGTTTGGTCGTCTGTTTGGGGGTGGAAAGCGTTGGATTTAGTGAGCTTTGTGTCTAAAAGTGACCAGAGACTCGACCAAAATGTGATAAGGAACATGTTTTCCCGGTCGGATATGATGGTTTGTGGTATCCCAAAATGGACCCACACTCATTTGAAGAAGATCTTGGTAGTATCTGCCACTGTGATTTTCTTCTTGCAGGCTTTGAGGATGGTCATCTTCGAAAACCGATCAACGACCACAAATACACAATCATTTCCTTGCTTGGTGGATGGAAGGCCAAACATGCAATCCATCGAGATGGATTCCCAAGGCTTCTCGGGGGTAGGAAGAGGGTTGTATAAGCCTTGCTTCTTGAATTTTGTCTTGGAAATGGCACAGGCAATGCAAGATATGATATATTTGATGACATCCTGTCGAATTTTTGGCCAGTAAAAATGTTTCTAGAGAACGACCACAGTTTTCTCCATGCCAAAATGTCATGCCATCCGACTGTAGTGGGCTTCCCAAATCATCTTTTCACGCTCGCTTGTAGGAACACAAAGATGGCCCAGATGGCATAACAACCAATCCTGAATGTGAAAATTGGAGATAGTCAGGCATGTACCCAGGAGACGATAGGTGTTGGCGAAGTCTGGATCTTGCTGATAAAGTTGGGGCCACTCATATTCCTCATGTCCACAAGAATGGAGTACAGTGGTGAGTGCAACCATAGGAGTTCGATTGAGGCAATCAGCGACACGATGTGTGCTCCATGTCTTATACTTGAAATTGAGATGGAACTGTTGCGGGTAGGTGGACCACTTCTGATGGTGGTCGTTCTGTAACTTCCCCTATGTTTGTATGAACTGTAGAGGCTTGTGATCATTGTGGATGATCGTCTCCTTTTCCAAAATGCAATGTTTCCATTGATGATAGGTTTGTACCATGGAATACATTTCCTTGTCATAGGTGGGGTATTTCTGGACAATATTTGAGAGTGTCTTACTATGGTATGCCACTGGATGTCCATGTTGAGTGATAATTGTGCCTACAGCATAGTCAGATGCATCAGTCTCAATCTCGAATAGTTGTTGCAGATCAGGCAAGGAGAGTATTAGATATGAGCACAAGGGATGATTCAGATCATCAAATGCTCGTTGTTGTTCCTTCCCCCACACGAACTTTTCCCTGCCACCTCCCTTGGTCACGTAGTTGAGGGCCCATGCAATATGTGAGAATACCAACACAAACCATTGGTAGAAGTTGGTCAGTCCCAAGAAGCTCTGAAGCTCGGATGGTGTGGTCGGGGTTGGCCAGTCACGAATGACTTGGATCTTAGCAGGATACACATGTACCCCATGCTCATCAACAATGTATCCCAATTATTGGACCTTATTCATGCCAAAGGAACATTTTTCCAAGTTGGCATATAACTTGTGTTGTCGCAGAGTGCTCAAAACCTACTCAATATGTTGCATGTACTCCTCCCAAGTTCTGTTGAAGATGGGGATGTCATCCAAATATACCACCACAAAAGATTTGGTGAAGGGTCTCAATACATCATCCATCAACCTCATGAAAGTGGCTGGTGCATTTTTTAGGCCAAAGGGAATGACCAATCATTCGAAGAGACCTTCTTTAGATTTGAAATTTGTCTTCCATACATCAGTTGGTTCGATGGGAACTTGGTGGTAGCCAGATTTTAGGTCAATCTTGTTGAAGAACTTTTCCCCCTTGAGTTGGTCAATAAGGGCAATAATCCTAGGAATTGGGTAGTGGTTCCTGACTGTGATTTTGTTTAATGCTATGTAATCAATGTAGAGTCACAAGGTCTTGTCCTTCTTCAGCACCAATACAATCGGGCTTCTGCAAGGGGAGGAGTTGGGTCTTATGTGCCCCTTTTGAAGAAGCTCTTGGATCTGATGCTTGATTTTTTCATTTTCCATCAGCAAGTGACAATAGACTGGTCCATTAGGCAGAGATGCACCAGGGGTTAGATCAATTGGATGCTTGACTTGGTAGTGTGTTGGTACCCCGGTGGGTGAGGAGAAGATGTCTCTGTACTCTTACATGATCTCATCCACTTGCTTTTGTTGTAAAGAGAGGCTCTGTGTAAAGGCCACAGATGTGGTGGCAACCTTCTTCTTATTGTGAGAACGAATCACAAAGAAGATGAACTTCTCGGTCTGTGAAATGACCTTATTGCATTTCTTATCATAGATTAAAGAAATAGCGGTAGGCGGCGCTAGCTCTGGTATCCTATACAATTGTCTACCCAAAGTAATAATAACATTGTGAGGTCTAGACTCATACACAGCATGACGCTTCCACAAATATGATTTTCCTAAAAGAACATCACAAACTTCAAGGGGAGAAATATCACACAATACCTCATCTTTGAAAGGCTTGATACTGTAGGGCAGACGACATTGTTGGCTGACACATAGATCTCTTCCTTGGCAAAGCCAATCGATGTTGTAGGGTTGTGGGTGTAGTGTCGTCGATAGGTCCAACCACTTGATGAGTTATGCTGAGATCAATTTCTTTTGAATACCGATATTGACAATGAAATGAAGCAGAGCCCCCTTTACCCACATATGTGAGTGAAAGAGACATTCCCCTTCCTCTGGTTCTTCTGGTTCGCTTGGCTAGACTTTGGTGGTAGTGACAGTGGCACTGGGTTCAACATCGATAATCTGCTTCCCTCCTTCTAGATTTGATTCGGAGTCAGAATCAGCCTCTGACTCGGAAGCCTTCATCTCGGCCATGAGTGACTTCTTGGAGTGGCATTCTTCAGTGTTGTGCCAAGGGATTTTATGGTATTCACACCATTTTCTCATGCCCTTCTTTGTCTTCCCATTGCCCATCTTATGTTGTGGCTTGGACTGGTTGTCCTAAGAGTAGCCATCTTTGCTATGTCTCTTGCTATGTGGGTTGGGGCCACCTTTTCCCTGCTTAGGCTTTGAGGACTTTGTAGATCCAAAATCTCGCCTCTTCAGCTTAAATTTTTGCTCGATCTTGATAGCATATCTATAAGCCATACCCAATGAGGCTATGTCCAGAAAATCCATTTCTGTTTGAATGTATCTATGCAAACAGTCGCAGTATTTGAGCACCAAATGTCGCTCAGAGTCTTTGATACCCAGTTTAGTGCGCAGGGTATGGAAAATATTGGTGAAATCTGGTACTGTCTGGTCCCTTTCTTGATGCAAGGTGGTCCATGTGGTGTACTGGTCCTCGTAGCTTCCAAAAGGGTAGTACTATTATTTAATGGCATCCCGAAAGGAATCCCGTGTAGGGGAAACCCAAAATATTGTAGATTCCTCTATGGCCCTTTGCTCAAAGTAAGCGTCCCACCAATCCTTAACATGGGGGACGACCTTGAGGAGTGAAAAAATAATCTCTTCCCTATTAGAAAAATTGTGGACCGAAAAATACCCTTCGAGTAGATTCAACAATTTATCTACAACATTTTCATCTATCAATCCTTCAAATAATGGAATATAAAAATTTACTTGTATCTTGAAGGGGGTTTCATGGCCACTCGATGGAGATGCTTATCCTTGGGCAGCCACCGAAGGATCTACGCAAAGTTATCCATCATTTCATTCCTTTGTCATGCAAGGGCTTCCTCAAGAAACTTTTTAAAAGGATCTCCTACTCCATCATCTTTCTCTTTGTCTCCCATGGGTTGTTGTCAGACTCAGCACGACTCGATTGGTTCAAGTCCCAAATTATTGTACTCAGATCTTGTCAGGAACATGCACGGAGAAAAATAAATGAAGAGCATACCGCTCTCATACCACTGATCCGGATTTAGGAACAAACTTATTGACAGACTGAATACAATAAACACAGAGATATGAAGAACAACATAGATATCCAGTGAACAATATCTTCTATTGAATAAATGAAATAGGATGAAACTATAAAACTGCAGAACTGAAACACTTGCTTGAATGGTGGTATCTATCTCTGAGAAGAGATGTGGCTACTACGTGCATTCGTCTAAGCAAAATGATTACAATGAGGCTAAAAGGCCCTTTTAACATTACTCATGAATTCCAAAACCCTGGACATCCAAAAACCTAACCCTAGGAGATGAAATGCCAAAATTTATGTGGGCCCCTATGGGTAAGTTGGCACCTCAACTTCTTGGGGTCGTAAATTTTGCATACCACCTCTGTTTTAGGCACGTGATAGCCCATTGGAAAGTTCTTTTCAAGAACTACACATTACACCGTAAAACTCTAACTCTGTCTACAGTTTGACTGTGGCGAGCCAAAAAACCATTGTTTAGGGCCCCAAAATGGCCTTGGAAGTACAAAAAGATGTGTTGACCTTAAAACATACAAAATAAGCCAGTTGTATTAAGTGGGAGACCACTGGTATCCACATGGAAGATGTGTAGGGCTTCAGACAACCCCGGAAGTGTAGAACCCACAATTACAAAGAAGTACAAAAAAATGTGTTGAACTAAAAACTGTCATGAGGAACCAATTGGAATTGGTGGGTAGCCACCAATATCCACCTGGATCAATTGGAACTTTACTATCTCTATGGTTCGATTCTAGAGCTGCTTGATCTTCCGGTCCAATATGCACATCGGATGCACTTGAAAGGTGCCTTCTTGTTCCACCTGAATCACGTTCCAATCAATGACATGATTACCATCAGGTATATACTTTTTTAGCAATGACACATGGAATACATTATGAATAGAAATTGATGCAAGCAAGGCAAGCATGTATGCTACATGTCCAATCCTCTCTAGGATTTCAAACGGCCCATAATAATGAGCTGCCAACTTTGAACAATTTCCCAACTTTAGAGAACTTATTTTGGCCTTTACTTTCAAGAATACGTGGTCACCCACTTTAAATTCCTTGTGAGTTCTGCCCTTATCAACATAGATTGTATGCTTGTCTTGAGAAGCCTTTAAATTCTGTTTTATTTTCAACAATTGTTCTTCTATTTCCCTGAGTAATTTTGGCCCAACCACTACTCTATTTGTTGGGCTATCCCAACTTACCGATGTGTTGCACCTTTTGCCATAAAGTGCCTCAAATGGGCTCATCTTTAGAGATGCTTGGTACCCATTGTTATAAGAAAACTCTACTAAGTGTAGGTAGTCTTCCCATTTTGATGGTTTGTCCATCACATACATCCTCAACATATCCTCAATCACTTGATTCACCCTCTTTGTTCGTCCATATGATTCTGGATGATAAGTTGTGCTAAAATTCAAATTTGTTCCAAATCCCTTAAAAATACTTTCCAAAAATTTGATGTAAATTTTGGATCTCTGTCAGACACAATCGTCTTGGGTATACCATGTAGTTGAGCAATTTCTCTCATATAAATATCAACAATGTTGGTTGCCTTGTGAGTGAGCTTTACTGGAATAAAATGTGCAGCTTTAGTAAGCATATCCACCACTACCATGATAGAATCATGTTGCTTGTTTGTTCTAGGCAGTTTGGTGATGAAATCCATTGTTACAACTTCCCATTTCCACTCAAGAATGGGTAATGGTTGTAGTAAACTAGCTGGGTGTTTATTCTTAGCCTTGACCTTTTGACACTCCAAACATTTGGCAATAAAATCAACAACTTCTTTCTTCATTCCTGACCAATAATATTGGCTCTTGACAGCTGCAATAGTTTTCTGATAACCTAGGTGCCCCGCATAAGGTACATTATGCATTTCTCTTAATATCAAAAGTTTCAATTCCTGGTAATTTGGTACATAAATTCTACCCTTGTACATAAAAATTTCATCATTTTCTAGCTTATAGTCTTCAATTTTCTGTTGCAAAATACCTTCTGTAATTTTATTATTATTTCCATGTATTGCACATCTGATTTTGCAGCCTCTAAGATTCTATCTTTCAAATCTAATTGGTACATGCTAATGTTTGTAGCACACAACTCATGCACCCTTATGCTAAGTGCATCAACGACCTTGTTCTCTTTCCCTTTGATATGCTTTATATCAAAGTCATATTCACTGAGAAATTCTAACCACCCGATTTGCTCTTCATTTAGAGTTGGTTGTCCAAATAAATATTTCATACCACTATGGTATGTCCTCAACTCAAACCTTTCCCCCATGACGTAGTGCCTCCACATATTCAAGGCATGGACTATGGATGCCAACTCCAAATCATGAGTGGCATGGTTTCTTTCATGCTCCTTCAACTTCCTTGTTTCATAGCATACCACATACCCATTTTGACTGAGGACTCCACCAATATCTTCTTTACATGCATCAATGCATACAATGAATTATTCATTTGGATCAGTAATCCTTAGTATTGGAGCACTTGTTAATAAATGCTTCAAGTGTTGGAAAGTCTTTTCACAATCTAATGTCCACTGAAACTTCACCCCCTTCTTTTGCAAGGAAGTGATCGGGTGTGCAATCTTTGAGAATCCTTCAATAAATCACCTATAGTAGCCTGCAAGGCCCATAAATGATCTGACCTCTGTCACATTCTTTGGTGTTGGCAATCCTCTAATGGCCTCAATCTTTTTAGGATCCACTGCTATCCCTTCCTCTGAAATGATATGTCCCAAATAATGAATTTGCTTCCGACAAAATGAGCACTTTCTCAATTTGGCATACAACTAATGCTCCCTTAATATATGTAATACCATCCCCAAGTGTTGTTCATTCTCTTCCTATGACTTAGAATATATAATAATGTCATCTAAAAATACAATGACAAACGTATCTAAGTATTCTCTGAAAATACAATTCATTAAACACATGAAGACAGATGGTGCATTTGATAACGCAAATGGCACCATTGTGAACGCATAATGCCCATACCTTGTTCTGAAAATAGTCTTGTTGATGTCTTCTTATTTAATTCTTACCTGATGATATCCTGACCTGAGATCAATCTTGGAGAATATTTTTTCATCTTTCAACTGATCAAAGAGGTCATCTATCCTTGGCAAAGGATACTAATTCTTCATAGTTACCTTGTTCAATTGTCTGAAGTCAATGCAAAGTCTCAATGTTCCATCCTTTTTCTTCACAAATAATACTGGGGAATCCCAAGGTGACACACTTGGGCGTATATACCCCTTCCTCAGAAGCTCTTCAAGTTGCATTTGTATTTCCTTCAATTTTGGTGTACTCATCCTATAAGGGGTCTTAGATATTGGGGCTGCTCCAGGAATCTGATTGATGGAGAAATCAATGTCTCTTTTAGGGGGTAATCCTGATATTTCTTTAAATACATCTTCAAACTCTTTTAGGACTGCATAATCTTCAATATTTGACACCTTATCTTTAGGTGTCTCTTCCATATGTGCTACAAATATTTGACACCCTTTCTTGTAAGTTTTCTTCAATTGCAATGCTGAAATTTATCTGATGGTTACTACCCTGGGAATTCCCTGTACTATCCTTAGGTTCCCTTCCTTATCCAAGCAAGTGAATGCTTTATTATAACATTCTATGATAGCATGGTGTTGGTCCAACCAATCCATACCAATGAAAAAGTCATAGGAACCTAAAGGTATGATGTTCAAATCTGTCCCGGTGCTCATTCCATTCATGTCCATTGGATATGCCTTAACCATCTCATTAATTTTTTTTTATCTCTGGTAGCTAGCTGCACCAACCAATATTTTCCAAGCTTGCTTCTTGTAAAATGCAATCTTTCAACCATCTTACGATCTATATAACTATGACTAGCTCCTGAATTAATTAAAAAAATGATTTGTCTGTTGATCTTACCTTCCAATTCAATCATATGTGACTGAAACTCAACTTGCTTGTTGTCCAAGGCTGCATAGATCCTAGGTACATTTCTTCCCATGTCCTCCATTTTATCAGCTTGTTGTACATTGTGAACAGTCCTCATTTTTTCACCTCTTTGAGGAAAATCTCAATACATATGATCTCCCCCACAACCCCAACATTGAATAGGTGGCTTCCTTTGTTTTTTCCATGTTATCGCACAAGTTTTACTTGCCCAAAGCCAAGGGCAAGTGAGTATTAAATTGGTGTAACAAGGAGGATGTCCTATCACTGTCACCTTAATAAGACACCTCTTTCTATTTATGAGTTGTACCCCAGGGGAGACGTCCCCAATGACCTGGGGGTTTGAGAAGGCTAAGGAAAAAGTATTAAGTCCCACCCCTCTCACAGGTCACTCTAATCAAAATTTTCAAGGGTTTTAATGAGATGAAGCAAAACAATATTTAAGTGTACCTACCCAGAACAAGACAACAAGAAAAGATGTTATTTGCAAGTACCATACGATGTTAGTGCTTCATAAAACCATAGACTTTTGATCAAATGAACAAGCTGATATAGAAACTGAAGCAATAGAAGTATTTATAATAGCAATATATATTTAGCAACAACTACAAAATTATGCCTCAATAATGCTTCAAAAATGACAAGAAATGATAGCATAAACTTGACAAAATGATAGTAATTGGCAGAAGCAATGATGGCAATGTATTATCAGCTTTTATTCTTGCTTTTAAGATGAATTTGTTGCTATTATAGATGGTTGTAGCAATATTTTGCAACAACAACAAATTAGTTAGCAAATTAGTCTAATCTAAAGTTAGAAATAGTTAATAAAAGTCTTAAGGTAGATGGTTTGAGAGTTTGTTTGGTCAATCAATCACTTGCAAGGTGTGAACTAGTGCCTTTTAGGGTAAATGGAGTCAAAGTTTGCAGCGGCAATTCTTAGAGGGAAACAACAAATGATAATAGATGAACTAAAGGAAGGGGAAGATGATTGAGGTGGTAGTAACCTAAGGCTTCAATATCTAAAACCCTAGAAGGAAAAAATCTAGAAAGTAGGTAACCCTAGGCCCTATCGATTTCCTTTTTATTTAGATCAAACTTGAAATAAAATGTATGAAGCTTAATGAAGCAATGCTACTAGAGTGCTACAAAGGTAGGGATCTGGTATATTCTTCAAGGAAGGTGTACTCTAGCAAGATCAAGTAGGTGAAGAGTTATAAAGAAAAGTAAATATACCATAACCATTCAAAATAAAGAAGAATTGAAGATTTTACTTACTACATCAAGAATAATCTAGCCACAAAACCCTAGTTGAAGACTTTCCGCCATGAAAATGCCAAAAATAAACCAAGAATAGCCTCCTCCAAGAGTTGCGCACCACTTAATTTCAGCCAATAAGCCTTAAAAGAGGCTGAATTTCAGACCTCACACTTGTGTGAGTGAAAGATGATGAAAAAATGAGAGTCTTAACTCTCTATTTATACAATATGAATGACCTTTAGTTGCATTCTAGGTCAAAAAAGGTCGACATGGCCAATTTACATCAAAAATCCAGTTTTACATCAAATTAACAATTCAAACCCCTAATTTTCCTTTAGGGATGATGTCATGCCCCTCCTAGGCTGACGTTAGGCCCCATCATGGCACTCTAAGCCTCAGAAGTGAGATGTTAGGCCTCAAAAGGCCTCAAAAGTTTCCACACATTCTAACCAAGTCGTCCTCATGCCATAACCCTAATTGGATGACGTCAAGGCTCCATGTGATGACGTCATGGGCCTTCAAGGGCCAATGTCATAGTTGAAGGGAAAGACCCCCCTAGGTCTGGGCCTGCCAAAGTGTCTCTGGTGGAATGTCCTCCTTTTTCTCCAGTATCCCTATGCCCCTAGATGGGGTGATAGCATCCATCTGGTGGGATTTTAGCCCCGTGGAGGTCTGAACTAATCATCTCCCCATATGTACCTGTCCATCGGGCATGGTCCTGCAGCAACAAAAAGTACACCCTCCATGGGCTCATAAGTCACAAGGATCATAGCAATGTCAGTCACATCTAATAATCAAGTTCCCCAAACATGTGCATCAAACCCCCCTTTACCCAGACAAATTCTCAAAGATGTTATGTTATTCAACAAGCTAGGTTTGGAGAGGGTCTCGGGATGTCCTATTGGGATAATCCTCCTCAGGTGTGGGGTGTTTCCCAGGTGAAGACCAATATAGGTCATGTAAATGCATGAGATGGTGTAGGGAATGTTTGGGCAAGGGGTGCGATGATGACAGGGAAATGTAGGTCTTACCTGTGGATGCCTCTGTAGAGGGTGAGTTGTACCTTGTCATGGATGCCATTGTTTCCTAGCCCATTCAATGCCTTTTACTCTTTGTCTTATTTATTTTTTCTTTTCAAGAGAATAGATGGAGTAAATTGTCCTTGCTTGGTGATTAATGGTGACAACGTTACCCACAAGCATTTCATGGAAATGAGAAGGTTGGCTCGTGATGAGACTCTGTTTCTCTTGGTTATTCCACCAAGAGCCATTACCTTAGTTTGGTGACCAGATGGATGGCACTGTCATACCACTACATTCCCATGGACCTAATAGGTCGGCACGTGATGAAACCTCTTATCCACCAACTAGGTCTTGAGTTTTATTTTATTTTACGGGTCCCCTTTCCTTGTTGAGAAGCTTTTTATTGCTTTCTCAGGAATCCCTGGGCGAAGCATCTCAAGGTTTCATCTTGGATTTTAACTTTTGCCAGCTACTTTTACCCTCTGGGACTTTAGCCCCTTCTTACCACAAGGAAAGGTACAACCCTGACTAGCTTGGCAAACCCAATGCATGAACCAATGTAGGGGAAATATGGGAGGGATAATGATGAAAAGTGGTAAGTATGGAAGGAATGGATGATATTTCATGGACCCACCTAGTGGCAACTCATCCCTAAAGGAACCAACTTACTAGGGAACTATGTCATCCCGCCCAGGTATGGACGATTTAAAGAGCATAATTTCCAAGAAAACATCATGAAACAAAAGAGAATTCAATGCACATATTCAAATGTTTTGAGAATCAGAGTGACACATACGATGATACCCAGACTCATTACCTCATGGAGAAAGACCCACTGCTACTTCAAAAATAGGCCGATGGGATGGATGTTGTTGTTGCTGATAGATAGGAAGCGTTGAAGAAAATATGGGCCCTCCATGGCCAACCTCAAGTCATATGGATCTCAGTACTCCATGTTTAGAACCTATGGGCTTCGAGACATAATATTCTTAGTTATCCCTAGGATAGGGCATAACATGCCCCACTGTCTCGGTCATTATGGGTTCTCTAGAAGTTGGTTGTCCCTGAGGATTATTTCTGAAGAATGGTGGCTTAGTCCCCTTTTTCCTCTGTTCCATCTTGTTTTTCTTCTTGTCTTCCCAAGATTTTTGAAAAGTTGGCCTTCCTTTATGTTGATCATAAAGGCATTTAGCTTGCCTTATGTTCTACTCCAATGTTTTGGGATCATCATATTGTATCTTGTCACTGATAAATGATGGAAGCCCACTCAAATACCTTTGAATCTTAACTGGCTCTTCCTTGATGAAAGAAACATACTTTAGCAGTTCTAAAAACCTTATTTCATATTCATCTATGGTCATATTCCCAAGCTTGAGTTCAAAGAACTCCTTCATTTTCTTGTCATAGTATCTCCTAGTCAAGTATTTCTTTTGAAAATACCTCTTGAATTCCCTCCAAATAACATTTTTCTCATCAATGTGTTGCACCTGCACAAATTGGTCCCAGCACATGGATGCCTTTCCCTTGAGCTGATAGATGGAAATTCTTCCTTCTACATGTGAAGATGTGCAATTGAAAATACTTCCTCATGCCTAGCATCCATGTCTCTGCATCTTCATCCTTATTTTGCTCACCATAAAATGTAGGAGGCTTGATTTTGTTCATTTCTCCTTGTATCTCATCCAACCCAAACCTCCTCTTATGTTTCCTGACAGGGGATGGACTTGAACTACTGTGTGTTTTCCTAGTGGAATTCCTTGGGGAGTGATGGTGATGTCTTCCAACACTTCTCGTTCTTCTCCTCTCATCATGACACCTGTGACTTCCTGATTTGCTTGAGTCATTGTCCTTATCCATCTTATTTTCTATTATGAACAAGCTCTGCATTAAATTTATGTTGAAGCTCTCCTGCTGCTCCTTGGCTTTCATAATCCCTTCATTATCATATTTATAACTTTGGACATCCTTTTGCAAATTTGTAATGATCTCTACCAAGTTCATGCTTTCTTCCTTTCCTCTGCCATGTTCATTACCTTCATTACCCATATTGACATACATCCCTCTGATCTCATCTTCATGGTTATAATCCCCCTGTGTATCTTCCATGATTATGAACTCTGTGATGATCTTGTTTTGATCTAATTGTTGTTAACTCTACAAAATATGTAGCCAACAAAACTTGTTAGGCTAATTAATTTAACAAAATCATGAAATTATGTACAATATTGGTTCAATAATGCATCAGAACTATTTCTTCTTCTTATCCTTCCAACATTTTTGCATGAATTCTCTGCCCTTTCCTTTCTCATATAAGTACATGGCCTTCATGATGGTCTCAGTCAAATTTATGTGATGCAAACCCCCACCCTTCCTAGGGGCTCACGTGACCTCTCGGTCTTAGGATCTTCTTCTGGAGCCGAATTAGCTCTCGGGTCCATGTTGGATCCTCTCTTAATGTACACAGGCCCCTTTTTATTCCTTTATGTAGGTCCAACAAAACCCGTGGGAAGTTTACTCTAAGCCCCTTTCACCTAGAATCAAAACCACAAGCGCTAGCCCCTTTTCTTCGGCAAAAAATCTCATGTGACTGTGGGCTAGAACCAAGCGCTCAACTAAAAGGCACTATCCGAAGCTTTGAGACTTCAGCGCTCCATGAAAATTCACATTTTCAACACTCCAATCTCCTAGAGTGGTTACCGGCCGAATTCGGTCATAAAGTGACTTTGACCAGTGGGTGTAGGTCTTCTCCCTATCCTTCCTCTCTCCAAACTCTTACAATCAGATCCGACGGCTAGCGGGGATTCTCTTCCCTCCTCCATGATCTATGGTCGAGATTTACTTTGGGACTCCGGGCTTCGGGAGTTTTTGTTAAGAACCAAAGATTGAATACAAAAGCACCACAATAGATATACAAGAACAATATGCAAAATCTCTTTTATTACCATCAAACCCTTGAGGTAGGGCAACACCATACAATGGATCTTATTATGGAAGGGATCCTCTCCTGTTCACTTGCCTCTTTGAGGGGGCATCCTCTTATTGAGCTACCGCTCCAAATACAATACTTCTCTTCATGTCGCATTACATTGCTTGAACCCCTTTATATAGTGCTACCATCACCTAAGAACATTCTAGAGAAGGAATATTCTAGAAGTAGAACCTTCTAATAAGTCCTCTTACATTTATTATATC
>JASDQU010012676.1:189184-204304 GCA_032191745.1 Picea mariana | reverse complement strand
GTTGGCCAAAATAGGACTTTTTTTCCTTGACTTGTAACTTGTGCTCTCTGAGTATTTGGAGAACTTGGTGGACATGTTGCATGTCTGTGTCCCATGTCTTACTGAAGATGAGAATGTAATATAAGTAGATGACCACAAAGCGACCCAAATATTTTCTGAAGATATCATTGATGAGTCGCATGAACATGGATGGTGCATTAGTCAGGCCAAAGGGCATGGCTTTCCATTCATAAAGACCGAAATTGATCTTAAAAGTTGTCTTCCACACATCATTTGGGTTCATTCGAACCTAATGGAAGCCTGTTGTCAAATCTAATTTAGTGAACCACTTAGCTCCTTGGAGGGTGTCAAGTAACTCCTCAATTCGGGGTAGGGGGTAATGGTTCTTTACTGTGGCTTTGTTAAGGGCTCGGTAATCAGTGACAAGGAGCATTTCTGAGGTGTCTCTTTTTGGGACTACAAAGGCAACAGAAGCACAGGGAGCAGATGATGGTTGAATGTGACTGGAGTTGATGAGGCCGGTCAATTTCTTTTCCATTTCCTCTGTTTCTCGTGGGGCCAACCGGTAAGTGGGTGCATTTGGTAAGGAAGACCCCAGGATGAGGTGAATAGAATGGTATATATGGCAAGAGGGGGGAAGGCCCATAGGAGTATGGAAAACATCGGCAAATTCTTGCAGTAGAGGAGTCATTGCTTCAGGAACTAGATGTGTAGTATTGTTTGGTGGTATTGGGCGCACCAAACAGAGAGAGACACACTGATTCAAATGGATATGAGGGATGTTATCTTTGGTAGAAGTGGGTTTGGGTGTTGCTTCCGTTAGGATATAGGTGTGGCCATCTTTTGTAAGTTTATACTGGTGGGATTTAGCCATATAAATGGCATTTCTTTGGGCTTGGTAGGGTAGTCCGAGAAGTACGTCTGAACAATCCAATGGCGAGACATCACAGAGGACAGTATCTTTAAATTGGACTATGGAAAAGGTGACCAGGAAGCGTTGAGATACCAATGGACGAGGACCATCCTTTTGAACCCATCCTAGATGATAGGGTTTTGGGTGCATAGTAGTGAAAAGCTGAAGGCGGTTGACTAGGTCTTGAGACACCAAATTTTTTTGGCTGCCATTGTCCATGATAAGTAAAGCTAATTGCTTTTTGATTTGGTAGTTGTGAGTGAAGAGGGGTTTGGTTGATGAGTTTGAATCTTCTGTGGTCATTAAAATCAAAGAGGGATCTACTTCAGTGGGGTTTTCAAGAGAAACTTCCTAATTGTCTTCGACTGGTTGAGAAGCATTAGGTTCAGTGAGTAAGGTTTTGTTGGTTTTCAGAGAATTGAGAACTCGACAATCTGAAGTGTTGTGGGGGTTAGTCTTGTGGAAGGAACACCAGGGTGCATTGGTATTTGGATTCGGAGAACAAGTAGGTGGGAAGCAGGCTGAATTATTGGAGGTGGGTGTTTGAGAGACAGAGGGATTAGGGTTGGGACGAGACTGAGGAGTAAGACCCATAGGAGCTATCTTCCTTTCTATTGCAAAAGCTCTGTGAAAAAATTTGTCTAATGTATGATTTTTCAAATAACTCTGCTTCCCTACGGAATTGAACCAATAACCCAAAAATAAATTTAAGTATTAATACCTCTTCCGGGTCTGGAATGTGGAGCAACAGGTGCATCTTGGAGAAGTAGTCAATGTATGCTTGCACTCCTTTTGTAGGGAGTTGGCGGAGCTGGTGCCATTTGATCCATAAATATTGTAGGTACCCAGGTGGGTAGAAATGGTTTCTCAAGGCTTCAAAAATTTGAGCCCAACTTTTGAGTGGGTGAGAGGCAGAGGATCCTGGAGCATCCCCAATCTCTACCACAAATGTGGCCTTTTCCTGCTCTGTATCCCACCATGTTTGGGAAAGTCCTTCCAATTGCAAGGCAGCAATCTGAAGTTTTATTTCTTCAGTGAGGCCTGAGCAAGTTTTGAAATATGTGGAAAGGCTACGGATCCATGAATCCATAGCTTCTCCAATGCTTTGCCTAGCAAACTTAGGGATTTGGATTCGAGTATCCAACCGGAGGGAATGTGGATTATTTTTTTGTTGCATTCTCAGTAACTCATTAAGGACAGAGTTGAGGTATTTTACAAGATTTGAGGTATTGGAGTCTGAGTCCACTGGCAAGGGATCTCTTCTAGGAGGCATATTGAGGCAAAACCCAGTATTCAAGAAAAAACTTGGCTTTGAAACAAAATCTGGGTCAAGTTCTGTTGTGGGAACAGAGTGCATAATACCCTGGAGAAAAGGGGGAGAGATTTGTATGCCAATAGATTTGTGAAGATCCTCTCTTGGTGGTGGAGATCTGTGCGCTCCTTGGGCCAGGAGACCTATGCACCCACTGGTATTGATAAGGAAACCTTGAGAAGGGTCTGATCTAGACTGGAAATCATGAAAACTTAAAAAAAAATTGGGCTCATACTCAAGATTTGAAGCTTCTCCTTGGATATTGAAGCTCCGACACCAATTGATCTGCCTGAGAAGGAGATCTAGTACCTTAGATTGCACATCTAAAAACTTTCGGCAGCTGCCCCAAACTCCGGGAAGGGTGCATTTCTGAGATGGAGCGCCTCACTGTTGTGGGGAAGCAAAAATAGATGAAAACCAATGCCGGCATGGACTGAGGTTAGCCAAAGTGATAGACTAACTCAGTATGAGTCTCGGAGACCAAAGGGAGAGTCTCGGTGCAACCATTGAGGAGGGCGCACTTCTTTCATTCCCGACAGTTGAAAAGAAAAACCCGGCAAGGACGCAAACCTAGATGGTGCGCTCCTNGACACCAATTGATCTGCCTGAGAAGGAGATCTAGTACCTTAGATTGCACATCTAAAAACTTTCGGCAGCTGCCCCAAACTCCAGGAAGGGTGCATTTCTGAGATGGAGCGCCTCACTGTTGTGGGGAAGCAAAAATAGATGAAAACCAATGCCGGCATGGACTGAGGTTAGCCAAAGTGATAGACTAACTCAGTATGAGTCTCGGAGACCAAAGGGAGAGTCTCGGTGCAACCATTGAAGAGGGCGCACTTCTTTCATTCCCGACAGTTGAAAAGAAAAACCCGACAAGGACGCAAACCTAGATGGTGCGCTCCTCCTTATTGCCTTGTGTAACTTACAGTAAGAGGAATGGCACCTGAGAGATTGAACAACCGAAGGGATAGGCTAACTCTCAGAGGTGGAATTATTCAAAAATGTGATGCCAACGTGCAGCCATTGAGAGAGGCCCTCTGGCTTTTCTAAGCACAACCCAGATCAAAAAAACAAGCAAAGAAACAGAGCAACTATCAAACAACGAGAGAAAAGGAAGCAGATACGTTTGGTAAATGAAAAGATGATTGTATTAGAGATAGGTTCGCATTTTATAATAAGGGACCGACTTATTTACATAGTATGTGCTCTAACACAATGAAATACAACTTATCCTAGGTTAACATGTGTGCCCCGGTTTGACTTTCCCTTTGTTGGCCCAGGCTGCAATACTCATGTGTTCGCAACCTAGGATTGAGTGGGAGATATGAGAATTGTACGTTGAGGGTTCTATTTTAAATTATTAACGCAATACATTGTCGTTTATGATTATGCAGGGAATATAAAAACTCATTCATTTAGCATATCAACAACTACGGAATACAATAACGAAACACATGCATTCAATCACATAACACATGTTTTACCGTGGTTCACCCCCCCTAGTCTACGTCCACAAAGATCTGGCTCTTAGCTCTTTTATTATAGTAGTTCTGAAACTACAGCGCCGCGCACTTTACAACTCACTTGGATGGGTTGAGATCTATTATGAGGCGGACTAGATCGGACCCGTCTTCTCAACCTGCGATCTAACCCTCAAGATCTACCCTCCTCGGTCCTCTCTAACTCAACAGCTTACAAAATTAGGTCATACAGCGAAATATTACATCGCATCCGCTTCCTCGCATGCGTCTCCTTCTATGAGACATATGTACCTATATTTATATGTTTCTGGATCGCCAGCCATTACAATGTGTTGCAAAATCCCTAACCCTAACATCATTAGGTTTTCCATGCATGCGTGTGTGCTCCTCTTCCTTCCAGTTGTCGCTTCCCTCTTGCATGCCTTCTTTCCCAAAATTTCCTTTCTTTTCGCTTTGGCCTGCTGCCAATAGGCCCCCAACACTGACATGTGGCTCGTTCCAAGCCACCTAAACTTTGTGCACTTCGTCGATCTCCCTGGTGATCGCCTAAAACTTCTCCTTGAGCTTCGCTGCTTATGTTTGATCCTGCACGGTCTTCTCCTTGAGTGTGTTTATTGTCTGGACTACAATCTCATCATTGATCAACCCTGCGCACTTTGCTTGGGTCTGTGCCATATATGTCTTGGCTTCCTTTGCCTGTGCAATGACTTCTGCTACTCGCTCTTGAAGTGGTTCCATTTGATCCTGGCGCTCCTTTTTTTGCGTTTGAACAGTGGTGAGTTATGCCTATAGTTTCTTCATATCCTGCACTCCTTTGACACGCTCCATGATGGACATTGTCTTCTGCCTCTGCTTGAGTTCCTGGATAGTTGTGCTTATCCTTTCTTCTTCCTTGTCCCACTGTTGGACTTGTTGATCCTCTTCTAGCTTCATCCAAAGTTGTGTTGCATCACCAAACAAGTCGGTTGTTGCGATGACCTGTCACTCTATCTCCTGTAGCTGCTGGGTTACCTCCTGCTTCCTTTGCTCCCTTACCTCTGGTGGAGTGGTAGGTGTGAGCTGCTCACAAAGATTCTCGATCTCCTTCTGATATTGATCGATTACCTGCGCAATATGATCAATCTTCTCTACTATTGTGAGTTTGGCACTTTGCGCGGTCTTTGGAATCTTCTTATAAGTTCTGGCCACTTTTTGTTCCAATCCATTCACGCGCTCCCTCTCCTCTTGGGTCTTGAACTTGGCCTGCTCATATATCAATTCCAGCACCTTTTCCTGTTGTAATTCAGTTGTCTCTGTGTGTGCACGAGACTGTACTTCTTGGGTAACACTAACATGTAATTTGTGTAGAGMTTTGGATGGTATCCGTGGCAATACCAATTGGAGTTGAGCTAATTCCTTTAGGGGTGTCTGCCCCACAATCTCATCCATACGCAAAATGTTGGGTGTAATGTGGAATGTTGCACTCGGMTGTGGTATTGTGTGGACTATATCTCGCTCACTTGCTTTAGGTTCTTCTCATGTCTATGATGTTAACGACCCTATTCCTATGTTGCTACCCGCTACCTGCGCTTCCCCGATATGCTTGAGGAACTGTCGCATGTCTGCCATCTCCTCTTGAATTTTTTCCCTGTGGTGCACATTATTCTCAAAATCCTTGGATGTACAATCTTGAACCATTTGGGCTATCATTTCAGCGTCATCCTCCATGATCGTGTATTTTGGAGGTGTTTTATGCGCCTTCATCTTCTTGTGTGCACCCCCCATATGAGTAGTTGGCCTCTTAGTCAGGCCTGTTTCTTGTGGATTGGAACTTGGTGTAGTCCCTTATGTTGCCTCAACCTATTTCTATTGTACTTGGGCTGGCTACATATTATTCTTCTTCCCCTTCTGGGTCCCCGTCTTAGCTATCCCTTCTTTCATCTACTTTGTTTTGGTCTGGCCCGTCCTTGGTTTCCTGGGCACTCGGACTTCCTGAGGCTATGTTTCTCCCTGCCCTGCCTCCTCTTTCGTTGTCCTTGCAGGTATGTCTTGGGTGTGGACTAGAATCTCCCAGTTGTCTTCCCAATCCCTAATAACCATTTCTAAGTCGTCCTCTGTGATGCAGTAGCGTAATTGTAGCCACTGCTTGTTGGGGTCCTTTCGCGCCTCTATCCACATTGCATGTCAAGTGGCCTTAAAGTTGGCGATGTACTGATAGTACGTGACAGCCTGTGGTGTTATTCTCCAGAGTTTGGCAATGGCCTCTTGTAGATCGTGTAGATATCCTTCGAATATGGATGCGTTCATCTTTCTGATCCTAGCGTCTAACACGGTGCCAAGTGATAAATATCTCATTCCATGATTAGGTTTGGGTCTGGTGGCAAAAAATACATATTTCGGTTCTTCCATCCCTCAATGTCTATTAGCATGAGCAACCATGAGTAATGAAATTTTCTTCCTAGATCCTGCATATCCTTGCAGTCATCCAGAAAGAAATTCAAAAGATAGGGTGCCCAGCTAACTATGGTTCCCTCGGCACATTGTGCTGCAACTGCGATGACCCTAGTCGAGACTTCCTCCTTGCAGCTTGCAGGCCAAGATTTTTGCAGCCATTTGTGTTGCGACATCATTTATCCTTTTGATGATGATTCCTCGCATCCCCCTGTCAGCGTCGTATTTCTTTTTCATCTCTTTCGCGAGTGCTTTCTACTTTTTTTCGTCATTGAGAAATTGTGCAGGGTCCATGCCCTGGGATGGCAGCCCTATAATGTGTGCAATGAGCTCTACATCTATCGAGACGAGCTTGTCCAACCATATATCCCCTCCATGTGTGACTGCCATCAATTGTTTGACGCAACTGCTTGCATACTGTCCTCTGCCAAAGTGTGGTAGCTCTAGCAGACCTAAAATCCCCATTTTTTCCAATCTTGCTTCCCACTGGAGTGGTTGATTAACCGGTTCCCCAAATACATTCAGAACCATAGTCTCTAGGTAGACTTTCTTTGTGAGCTTCGAGAACTTTTCCATGTCTATTACATCGTGGTCCGAGTATTTTAGCTTCTCGACATAACCTAGAAAGTCTAATTTCACCCATACCCCTTCTGGTATACGCAGAAAAACAATGGTTGTGACGGGTTGCTTGCATGGTGACCTAGGTACCTGTTGCTTGTCCTTTTTTGGTTGTGGCTAACTCGAGGTTCCAGCCTCCATCAATTGTTCTTCAACATACTATTTTGGCCAACCTGTGACATCTTCCATTGCTCCTTCCTATGGGTGGTCTGACACGGTTGTTTGAGATTCGTCTGGCTCGACTCCTACTTCCTGATTTGTATCCATCCCATTGACTCTCAGAGATCCTTCAACATTCTTTGGTTGTGCTAGGCTTCCTGTGCCCTGGTTCTGTTGCTCCTGTTCCTCTGTCAGCATATCCACATTCGTGCCCTCAGGTGTTGGCTATTGGGTTTCTTCTACCATGGGTGTGGGGTTCATCGGTGTTGTATCTGGTGCCATGGTGGTGAATGTCGATCATTCGTTGAGTTCATTGGTCTCTATAACCTCGGTGAACTTCGCTCTATGCTCTGTAGGCTATATCGCTCTCTGTCTTTTCCAGTCTCGCAATAAGTTGTTTGCTCCCATGTTGGTGCTTTGTATGGGCATCGTATGAATCTTGTCAGAGACGTTACCTTTATTATGGATTCAATGAACCTTCGRTTCCTTTGTRCTTTCCATTACTCTCCTTCGCCRTCTCCAGTTGGCACGATTAATGCAGCGTCCYGTCGTTCCTTTCTAGCATTCAATTCYGCATGCCTTCGTCGTTTAGTACTGCTTTTGTYGTCTTTACTTTTCCCGTTTGATTCTATTTTGACCTGGCCATTGGCCTTGTCTTCCTCGGGTTTGTATTCCTAAGTGTGCATGCCCCTTTTCCCTTCGACGCAATGTACCTCTATTGGTATTGTTTAACATCCCGTGTTTTCTTTTTTTTCTTTTTTTTTAACTGCGCRGTGACTTTCAAGTTGTGGGTGGTCGATTGTCCTTGTATAGCTTTAGTCAACTCCCGTTGATCATCCCTCTGAGTTCTACGCCTGTTAAGTCTTTCAACTATACAGCTCCCCCATCTGTGACAGTTTTTACTTTGTACGGTCCTAATCAGTGCATTTTGAATTTTCTTGGGTGYTGAATGGATTTGTTGTTATACAACAACACTAAATCTCCTTCATTGAAAGTTTTATWCTTGATGTGTYTGTGATGTCAAGCTTTGTCCCTTACTTTCTAAAATTGTTGGTGGAACCCTGCTAGGATCCGATCTTCCTCCATGGTCATCAATTGATTTAGTCTCTCTTGTACTGCATCTCATTCCGTCATGTGTGTAATTGTTGTTATGCGTAAACTAGGTACCAGAAATTCTAAAAGCACCACTACATCTTGGCCATGTATCGGTTTAAATCGTGTGTGCCATGTTAACTTCTTGCACGTGGTCCTGTAGGCCCACAATACTGTTGGTATTTTTAGGTCCCAATCATCCCTATTGACATTACAGATCTTGGTCAGTGCATTCTCAAGGATTTTGTTAAATGCTTCTACTGTTCCATTTGCCTGTGGGTGATATGGTGTGTTCTTCTGATGATGGACTTCAAACTCTTCAGTCATAGCGTTGATAGTATTGTTAATGAAGTGCGTGCCTTGCTGCTCATCAAAACTCTTGGGCACCCAAATCTAGTGATTACTTGTTCAAATAGAAAGTGTGTTGTTGTTTTTGATCTGCAATCCTTCACTAGTGTTACTTCTGCCCATCTTGTCAGGTATTTTGTCGCGGTGATAATGTATCTTGCTCCTGTTCTTTTTTTTGGTGGGTTGATTGGTCCCTCAAAGTCTATTGCCCATTTATTGAATGCCTGCAATGTTACCTGTGGTCATAATGGCATCTCGTCCCTTCTATTGGGTTTACCAACCCTTTGACAAACATCACATCTCTAGCAGTACTCCTTTGAGTCGTTGTGAATGGTCAGCCACCATAGTCCTGTGCGGTAGCTTTGCCTACATAATGTCCTCCTGATATTCCCTCATGGGATTCTGATAAAACTCTCGGGCTTTAATTTTCTAACACATATCTTCGCAAGATGTTATCTGCACCCATTTTGTATAAGTGTCCTGTAATCAGTTGATAGTCTGCAGCCCAGACTACCAAGTTTTTCTTCTGTGCGATGTTATATTACAGCAACGCATTACCTGTGCTCAAGTATTGAATGATATATGTAAAGTATTCGTCAGCGATCTCGACTGAAAATAACTGTGCGTTCGAAAAGTTGTCCTCTAAATTCGTATGTTCTTTTTCGTTTGTGACCCTTGATAGGTGGTCAGGTCCTGCATTCAATTTTCCTGGCTTGATTATTACTTCAAAATCAAATTCTTGAAACAGTAGTAACCATCGAAAGATTCTCCCCCACAAYACTGGCTTGCTGACTAGGTATTTAAGGGTTGAGTGATCTATGAACATCTTAAAGTGTTTTCCCAATAAGTAGTGTCTGAACTTTTGCAGTGCATAAACCATAGTTAGGCCTTCCCTCTCTATGGTGTTATAGTTCTGTTCTGATTCTGATAGCTTTATACTCGCAAATGTTATAGGGTGATCCAAATATCCAGCTAATAGCTGCAATACGATAGCTCCAAGTGTTATGGATTATGCATCTACATGTACGTGGAATGTCTTTTCCCAGACTGGAAATACTAGTTTTGGCGCGGTGACCATCTTTTCTTTCAGGGTATCCAGACCATGTTGACAATCGTCATTCCACTGAAACTTTGTATATTTTCTTAATAGTTTCTCCATTGGTGCGGTAATCTGCACATACCCTTTGATAAACTTTTCTAGTATCATGTGTCTCCTAATGTCTCTCTTAGTTGACAGACTGTTTTTGGTGATGGCAAGTTAACAATTACTGCAATCTTTGCAGGATCTACGAGTAAACCTTGTTTGCATACTATATGGCCCAATAGTATCCCAAACGGTGCTCCGAATATACATTTTTTTATGTTTAATGATATCTGGCATTGCCTACATCTTTCTACCATCAGTCTTAACACCTCTACATGGTATTTCAACAAACTATAGACTGTCCAATCGTCCAAGTATACCTCTAGAAACTCGTGGATGAATTCCTTAAACGCAACGATGACTACTCTGGAAAATATTACTGGTGCATTCTTCAGTCCAAACGGCATGACTGTGTACTGGTAGGATCCCCATTCTATAGCAAATGTGGTCTTGTCTCTATCTTCCTATGTTATCTTGATCTGGTGGTAGCCTGAGAATCCATCAGTGAATGAGTAAACTTTGTGTCCTCCTACATTCTCCAACACTTCATGCGTGAAAGGTGTAGGGAACGGGTCATGTAGGCATGCATCATTCAACTTCCTCAAGTCAACGCATATCCTTATCCCTCCTTTTTTTTTTCTCCTGAACTACCATTGGGTTTATCCATTTCGATTCTTCCATTGGTTCTATGATTCCAGCTTCGAGCATCCTGTCGATCTCAGCCTTGACTTTCTGCTTATATATCGGGTTCAATATGTATGGTCATTGCCTGATCGGTCTCGCTTCAGCTCTGAGTGGTATCTTCATTTCTCCTAGCTCTCCTACTATACCTTTCATCTCTATAAATGTTGTGGGAAACAGGTCGTTGTATTTGTGCAGTAACTCTGTTATGCTCTCTACTCTTTGCGCATCCCAGTAATCTCTAATGCTAGCCATTTTGGGATTCTCAACTGTCCCAATGTTGACTTTCTTCACCTTGATCAGCGCAGCAAAGACTTATGATTCTATAGGTGGACCCTCCACTTCTCTTTCGCCTTTCGCTTCCTCCATCTGAATATCGCGTGGATCATCTTCATCTGGTGCTTCCTCCTACACATGGTAACATGACAACAGCTCTTTGACTGTCTGTTTGTTTTGTTGTTGTTCTTCTGTTATGAGTTCAACTTCTGGTTCCTTGATGAATATCACCCCTCTTATTTGTTTAATATTTGCATCTATGTTGGGGTTCTCATGCTTGAATGAAAAAGTGACTGTAAAATCCTGTTGCAATACCATCTAGGTCGCAATTCCTGGTCTGTATACCATCTCGTTGGTCTTCCCTCTAGAGTGTGTATGAAATGATGAGGGCATTTCTCTAGGGGTGTCATTTTCCACAACGTGCTGCACTTCTCCAAGTGTTATGTTGGTGCCCCATGTCCATCATACTTTTGTTGCTTGTTGTTTCTCTGTTATGCACCGAACCTTATGCGCAATAACCTCTTACATTTGGTACCAATCTGTGATTGTCTCTTTGTGTGTGCCCCACCATCTTGTAGGTGTGGACCTGAGTCCTATATCAAGTGCTAAGAGTCTTTGATTCTCCAAAAATTCATCTTCGTACAGTGCCAAGAATACTTCTAGATCGTTTACTCTGTGGAAATTGGGTGGTTCCCTTATCTATGTGCCTACCCATCTTACTGCACGGTATATTCGTGCACATCTTCTCATGGAAACTTCATGTAGCCTTTGTTTCCAATTCTCTAAACCGGTGTCTAAGTCCATCGCACGTTAAGTAATGCTCTGCCAACTAAGTATCCCATCTATAGTTGGGTTCACCTAATCCTCATTGCGCGCAGTTGTTCTGTACAATTGGTTGATTTACTCTAAGTCTAAGCAAGTGGGTTATACAAACCTTTCCCCTTTTGATGGGTCTAATGGCGCGATGACCCTGTATTCATCTGACTCAAATGTCATTTTTTGTGTTTTCAAATTGATTATGGTCTGGTTGTAAAATGCCCAATCCAAACCAAGCAATGTTGGATATGGTGTTGTGTCGTCCACTATTTAAATCACTTCAAAGTCTGCTTTAGTGCGCACTCCATCCAGGTCTACTATCACTCCTTTCAGTCTACCAATTGGTAGGACTCTGTGTTGGTTTGCTAGTTTCAGTTGCATAGGTGAATATCCTAATGTGGGCTCTCCCATACATTGCCATGTCTTCTTTGGTAATACATTAACTTTAGATCCTAGATCTAGTATGATATCTCCCATGTTGAAATCTTCGATGTTAGCATTCAGTCTGAACTCCCTACTTGTTCTTCTCCTTGTATGTAGGTGATTGATTGTTTTTTGTTCTAGTTTTCCTTCCGTCTCTATACTACATCTTTCTAATATGTCTTGCAATATTTTGACAGATGATGGATCATTCAATACTTTTACACATGATTGAAAAAAGCCTTTGATTGTACTTACTTGTACCATGGATTGCATTTCATTGGTATGATCCAATAATGGAGGCATCTCGTACTCTGGTGCTTCCTTTCTTTGTTGCGCAGTTGAAGTCGACGCAATGTTGTCCTTTTGAAATTCTTGTCTGGCTTGCTTAAATATCTCCTTCTCATTCTATGCATCGAACTGCTTCCTTGGTTCAGCATTCTTCTTCACCCACTGGTGTTGTACTGGTTCTTGTCGGACTGCATCGTTTACTGTTTTGGCTCCTCTGCGAGTAACTATGTTGATATTATGTCCTTCATCCCTCGCTTTGGCCGAAATCCACTGAACATTTTGGTTGTTTTGGTTCCTTTTTTCCTGGATCTTTACTAATAGTGTCAGACATTCTTTTGTATCATGGTCCGATGTGCACCAATACATACACATTGTTGGTGGAAGTGGACATTTCCTTGCATAATGTCTCAGTTGTTGAAAATTGTGACATACCACTGGTCCTCTACCTCGTCCAAAACCCCCTCTCGCTCGTCCTCCACCTTTGTACCCCGCTCAATATCCTCTCGGCGCGTTATACTAAGGCGCCTAATTGTACTGCGCAGTATTGTATTGAGGTTGTAATGTGTTGTATTGTGGTTGTGCGGTATTATATGGTTGTTGTGTAGTATTATATTGTTGTTGCGCAGTGTTGTATGGGGTTGGAACTTGGTTAAATTGTGGTGTGGCTTGCCCAGTCATAATTTATGCCTCCACTCTATATGCATCTAATGTCCTCTCTCGCATCAAATCCATAGTTCTACAATCTTTGTCATCGTGGCCCACTGACTTGCAAAAGTTGCAATATGAACTCTTTGGGACTGTCTGGTATTTTTGCACCATTGGGCAATGATATGGTTCGTGGCTCAGTTTCTTACAGATTTTGCACCATAGTCCTCCTGTTCATAACGGATTTGGCATTCCTACTGCCATATACTGTGCGACTATTGGATATCCATTCTTGTGGTGTCCTTTCGTCCCGCATGTAGTACACCAAACGACTTCTCATTTGTCCTTACTTTTATTCTGGTTTAGCTGGAACGTTAATTTCTTCAAATCCTCCTTCAATTCTTCAATGGTTGGATCCGTCTATTGATACTGGTTTTCTTCCAGTTGCAGGGTTGCCTATGTCTGAAACTTTTGTTGTCGCAATGGGTATTTTAAGTGTGGTGGCAGTGAATTGATGAACATGTGCCTATGTTGCATATTGGTCATGAGATATTTCAACTTTCCCTTTAGTCGCTTGAATCTCTATTCAATCTCCCATATGGATTCTCCTAATTTTTGTTTAATTTTGATCATCTCGTTCATGTACTGATCTTCTGAACTTGGCTTCTGGAACTCATTTATCAACAATTTCTTGATGTCTGCAATTGTTCTGGTTGTCCCTGGTGGATTGTTTGTATCTAAAATCATATACCAATTCAGTGTGTGATCCCTTAGTGTAATCGCTAGTTGTGCCAATTTAGTATCTTTGTCTGTGATCTGTTTTGCTTCCCAAATCTTCTCATAGATGAACAAATGTTTTTTCGGGTCTTCCGACGCTTCTCCTTTAAATTCTGGTAACCTGATGGTGGGATCGTGTCCTACCATTTTGAACACTGAACTACTACCTCTGTGCAGTATAGATACTTGACTAGTATTGCTTTAACTGGATCCTCCAGTTGTTGTTCCTTGTGTAGATGTACTTCCTATTTCTTTCTTCTCCCAAAATCTGGTTGTCTAAACGGTGGTGTTCTCTTTGGTGTATTAATCGCACATGGGTTTATGGGTTTCACACTGACATTAATATGGATAGGATTGTTGCCTTCTCTTCCCATTCTTGGACCTCTCGTCTCTCTCTCATATGTTGCACGTAGGATTTCCTCAATATGCTCCACAGCCCGAAGATCCTCTACCTCTTCCTCGTCACTCGCCAAGCCTTCCCTCGCGGCTACAACTCTCTTCTTGGTATTCACCTTGTATTGGTAGGGTACTCCGCTACGCGTCTTTCCAGCTGTTGACGTGATCCGCTTGATTTGGTCATCATCCATCATGATTTGGTCCAAGGTTTCCTCCTTCTTTCCCTTATCCTTTCCTCCTTCCATTTCTCCTCTTTATGTGAGTGCTTCCCCCCTTCCCCCATGCACGTAGGAAAGTTTAGCTATCCAACTCCATTGTCATTACACCTTTTTCATATAGAAATATCTTAATAGAAGTATACAACGATCTAATATACCTTCCTCGAGGCCCACGTGGAAACTCTTGCTCCGTTGTGCTGTACGACTTCGTTGTATCTACTGCAAACTCTGTTATAAAGCCTCCCACAATACTGTCGAGCCAAAAATCTACTGTGCGGGTGAATTTGTTGTTCACCTGTTGTAACTGCTCAATCTATACTGGGATCCACTCTAACTGCCAGATCCAGTTCGTTGCGTGGTTATCCTTCAACCTTAGTATCCAATCCTGCAATAAGTGTGGAAAATAACAGAAAAAGACTTCATGTAAATTAGTAAACATGTATTTCTCAAGATATTTGTGGGGTCTTACTCTAGGGTTTTTGTTATCTTTTTGTGCAAACTTCAGTTCTTTTGTCCTTAGCCAGCTTTTGATCTATGCTTTTGTGGGATTCCACGGTCTCAACATCCCCTTCAAGTGGCTCATTGTTTTCTTCTCTGCTTTAATATTCTCTTGATCCGCCTCTCGCAAATCTTACGTATCTTTTAACAGATATTCAACATATCTCATCTACTCAATCATCTATTGTTCCTACCAATGACAACAGAACCATTTGTTGGTTATTGATATATCATGTATGAGTTTGTATCTTCAGCTTGAGCGACCCAGGGTTCATGTATGTTCGGGGTTCCAACAAAGCCTCTAAAACTATTGGCCCTCTTGGTAAACCAAAAGGCAACGCAACGCACAGGGTGCACCATGTTGTCTCACCCGAGATAGTCTTAATGGGTGGCTACAATACTCATGTGTTTTCAGCCTAGGATTGAGTGGGAGATCTAAGAACTGTACACTAAAGGTTCTATTTTAACTTACTAACACAATATGTTGTCATTTATGATTATGCAGGGAATATAACAACTCATTCATTTAGCATATCAACAACTACTGAAGACAATAAAGAAACACATGCATTCAATCATATAACACAAGTTTTACCGTGGTTCAA
>JASDQU010012676.1:162798-185856 GCA_032191745.1 Picea mariana | reverse complement strand
TTAGGATTTTCTGGAGGCTTATTTGGTGTAGAAGGTCCCTTTTTGGGTGGCATGTTGGCCAAATATCACTTTTGAGTCTTGATTTTGAGGTGATTCTGCTAGACAATATTTATTTTGTTCTATCTCCCAAGTTTCGGCCCTTCTGGGTATGAAAATTTCTTTTAGGTAGTTCTCTAATATTTCTTCTCTGCAATGCCACAGGTTTGATCAAAATTGGATGTGCCAAGTGGAATTTACGGTAACTTCCTCACAACTTTTCGATTTTTGGCCTTTCCAGGAGATCCCACTTGTATAGAATTCCCCGCCCAAAATAATTGATATCAAATTCTGAAACTCACACCCAAAATACTACAGACTGTCCACGATCCAATGCAACCAGTCCCATTCAATTTGGATACTCTAGCAAGAAGTTATGCGTGTTTACCTGTAACACCTTCTTGAGGCTAGTCAATAGGACTAGTCAGATACCCTATCTTACACAAGGTGTATATACAAATTTAAGATGACCCAGAAGCTGAAATTTTTACCACAGGTACCTTGCTAATTTCTATAAATTTCCTCCAGAGGACAGGGTCTGAAACGTTGCATAAAAATTTTTATAGCGAAAATTCCACAATGACTCGTTTCTGGATGATTCCAGAACCCTATCTTGTACAGGCTGTATCTCTAAAAGTATAAGGCCTCAGGAGCTGAATTTTTAACCCAACGTACCTTGATCTGTCTACTAAATACCCTCCAAGCGGTTCCTTTTGAAACGTTGTAGAAAACAAGTTATAGCAAAAATGCCACGGTGTCTCAGATGTAGCAGCGAAACCCCAAGACCTTGAGCTCTGATACCATATGTTCAGAACCAAACATCAATATAGCATATAAAAACCTCAGGAAAAGTACTCAACGCCTTGAAAAAGAGATAATTTCAGATAATAAGCCTCTTCGAGGGGGCAACCTCCTTTTACCCCACTTAAATGTCCAAGTACAAGATGATTCAAAATGAAAATGTCTCCTTGGTATATATAGGAGACTAGGAGGTAGAATTACAAATAATGGCCTAAAGCTAACATAATTAAAATAACATTACTAATCTAAATTACAACTAATGGCCTAAAGCTGACATAAATAAAATGGCATTACTAATCTAATATGCCCCAATTAAGGGGTAATGAGCCAATATTAGGGCTTAACAGAAATGAAATCAAATGGACCGTTGAATCTCATAACTCTTTTGACCAAATAAAGAAGGCCTTGACTGAAGCACCTATGCTCATCAATCCTGACTACTCCAAGGAGTTTTTGATTTTCTCTTTTGCTTCATTTAACACAGTAGCAGCTATTTTATTGCAGAAGAATGCCGAGGGGTTAGAGCAGCCCATTTCCTTTTTCAATATGGCACTAAGAGATGTTGAAATGAAGTATGACATCATGGAAAAATAGGCATATGCTTTGGTTAACGCTCTCAAAGTTTTCAGAGTTTATGTGCTACATTCAAAATTCATTGCATATGTCCCTTCAGCTTCTGTGAAGGAGATCCTCATTCAGCCTGACATAGACAGAAGAAGGAGCAAGTGGATTGCTAAGATCCTTGAATTTGATCTTGAAATAAAGCCCACCAAATTGGTTAAAGGCCAAGGTTTAGCTCGGTTGTTGGTTGAATCTAATTACAAAGCCTTGGGGGTCAATTTCATCAATAATTATTCAGAGAATCAGCAAGCTGAGTTGTCTGATGAAGATCCTCAAGTCACACTCCCATTGGCAGGATGCACTTGGTACAAGGACATTATATTTTGCCTACAGAAGTTGCATCCTCCTGATGGCATGGAAAAGAGCAAGGTAAGATCTTTAAAGCTCAAATCAATTAAATATTTTATGATTGATCAAGTCTTATATTGGAAAGACCCTTTAGGAGTGCTATTGAGGTGTATAGACCCACAGGAAGCCCAAAAGATCATGTATGATTTTCATGACAGTTTATGTGGGGGGCATCACTTATGGAGAACCACAGCCTACAAGATTCTCAGGGCTGGATATTTTTGGCCTAGCCTCTTCACTGATGTTTGTTCTAAAATCAGGGTTTGCGTCAAGTGTCAGAAGTTCTCTAGGAAAGTTGCAGCTCAAGTCTTTGCCATTGAATCCTGTGGTAGCTTCAAGACCTTTTCAACAATGGGGACTAGATTTTATTGGGGAAATCCACCCTGCTTCAAGTGGTCAACATAGATGGATCTTGACTGCCACAGACTAATTTACTAAGTGGATAGAATCTATCCCCACAAAGTAATCATTGGTTTTCTTGAGGATATTGTGGCAAGATTTGGTTGTCCAAACATAATTGTCACTAATAATGCTTCAGCTTTTAAGGCTGAACCATTGATTAAGTTTTGTGAACAATTTGGAATCACATTGCTTCAATCTACTCCTTACTACCCCCAAGGTAATGGACTGGTAGAGTCCTCTAACAAGAGCCTTATTAAGATCGTCAAAAGATTATTAGAGGACAACAAGAAGGCATGGGATTTAAAGCTTAAATTTGCTTTATGGGATGACAGAGTGACAACAAAGAGATCTCTTGGTGTCTCTCCTTTCCAGCTTGTGTATGGAGTTGAGGCCATCTTTCCTTCTCAGCTTCCCTTGCCTGTGGCAAAATTCTTCCAAGATTACCAGGGAGAACCAGATGATATGATTAGAAGAATACAACAGCTGGTAGAAGTGCAACAGACTAGGGAGTGGCTATTGGACAAAGCACATGACCATCAACAGAAGATCAAGCAAGCTTTTGACAAAAATGTCAACAAAGAGGATTTCCAACTGGAAGATCTAGTACTTAAATGGGATGAACCTAGGCAAGATAAAGGCAAGCACAGTAAATTTGAGGCCTTGTGGATCGACCCCTTCAAAATTTCTGAAGTTTTCTCAAATAACACTTACAAGTTGAGGATTTGGAGGATGCTGAAGTTTTTGGTAGCCCCATAAATGGGCATTTTTTGAAAAAAAAAAGAAAAAAAAAATTACTTAAGCCATGAGTGGCTTCCCATGTCATTGTAAATATCATTTTTCTTTTGTTTTGGTTTTTATAAGTGACTCCACAACCCAATACTAAGGCACTGAAACTGCAAAAGGAGTTCTTAGAGCCTCACAGGAAGGTCTCTATTCCCCAAGGATCTGCAGACTGTTTCTTAAGAATCAAAAAGAAATTGAGGTTTACCCTCAAGAGCATTATGGTGTAAATCATGTGGCATTTTGCCCATTATTTCTACAGGGAAAACGAAAAATATTGGAGGCCTAAGCAGCTCAAGCACCCTCTCTCCACTTATCACATCTCCCTTGTTGATACCTCCTCTCACCTCCCGACACCTATCCCACTCACATTCCACTCTCCTTTACACGTCACCTCCTCCCTTCCTATCACACCTCCCCCGTTCCTCTGCCACCTCTGCCTTTCCCATGCCACCGCAACCTCATCCCAACCTCCGCTCCCCCAATTAGTTCCTTCCACATGGTCGTCGCTCACTCGTTGGGCCGTGCGAGTTTTTTCCAAGCACCTCACTCCACATCACCCCTGTGCATACGCTATCAGACTGCCACCTACAAAGCTCACATTGGTCACAGACAAAGACCATTCATGGCCTCGAGGCATCAAGATGGACTCGCAAAAGTCATTAGCACCGTCTGAGAACAGTTATCGGTGTCGGGCCTAGTCCTAATCCCAATGAATACAGTTATTGAAGATTGTGGGTAGGAGTTGAGACCTCATCTCATCCCATAAATGGAAAATGTTGCAGAGAGCCGCCATGAAGGCACACTTACGATTTGAAGCTTCCTTATGGGCGATTTTTTCCGTAAAGCACATAACTATGCTTGGCTCACATCTGACATAATGAGGTTTGCACAACCTGACAGAGCGGGCTTCGACTGAAGGCTTTGAAGGCAGTGATCTGATCACATTCCTGGTGGTTGCATCATTTTAGTATATATAGGCAGTTTTGATATTTTGTTAAGGTCGAATGGTTGAGCTAGGCTCCCTGTTATTGTAATATTTTGATTGACAACAACTGGTTCTCTGGTTATGTATTTGTTTTTGAGACATCTTGGTTAATCTAAGTCATCTTTCTTACTCCATCTTATTTGCCTCTAATACTGAGAGAGTTCATGTTTGATTGATTCACATGGATTGTTGTAACTATATTATGATAAATGTTTGATTATAGTACTGTTATGATTTCTTTCAGCTTCCATGAAATTTCAATCCAAGAGGACCTTGTGTTTAAGTTTTTCCTCCTTAGGCTGCTGGAAAATCTGTTGTTCATAGTAGACCTCTACACCTTTCTCACTAAATCTTCCTCCTACTCACTCTTACTCCAACTTACTGACTGAAGTTGATTCAAGACCTCAATGGTTGGTGCATGCTAGTCCAGATTTCTGAGTTAGAATGTTATTATTATTGAGTTTTCTCCATTTGACCACTCAAAACTCAATTACTTGTGACATATAAATTGATGGGTACTGGTCTTACCTTCAATGCAATCTAAAGGTGACTTCTAGTGCTAACACCTTGGAGAAATTACTATGTCTCTTTCTTGTGCAAAATGTGGTGCTTTCTTTACTTATTGGTGACTACTACTAGTGCGATATCTTCTTGGAAGATTCGTGGTGAAGTTTGTGAGGTATTTATTGGTTGGGTAAGGTATTTTCTTCATCTATTTTTTGTTTATTAAGTGTATTTTTTGCAATTCAATGGTAATATTCTTGGTAAACTCGAGATTTGTTGGAAAAAACCTAGGAGGAGTAAGATTGTTTACACCCTCCATATATCACAATATTTCTTCATATAGCTAAGAGCATTTAATTTTTGCTTCAAGAACTAGGAGGGTCTACACCCTTGAAGCAAAATCTTGGCCAGGGATTGATTTCTAGGGAGTAAGAAGATTTACACCCATAGAAATCTAAACCTTATTTTTAGGTTTGTTTGGTGAGCTAAGTGATTGGGAAAAAGGAGACGTTTTAGATGTTATAAGGGCTTAGCCCTAATCCCTCTTCACTTCTCTTATTTGTTTGACTCTCTTTCCAAGCTAATGACTCTGTAACCATAAAAGACACTAGTCCTCATTAATTTAGTAAAGTTATAAAGTTTCATAGCAACACGTCTCTCTCATTCTCTTACTTTGTGATGAAAAGCAAGTAATTGGTGGCTAAATATTTGATGAATGTTGAGTATAAATTGCTCCTATTGTTAATAATTATCTACAACCATTAGGGTTGCTACATTTCATTGTTATTTCTTGTTTCATTCATAATTTAATTATGGAAATCAGTGTTTAACTATTGGAACTGAAAGTGCTTATCTAAATCTTCAATTTGAGCCATTTATTTGTTTATTTATCTGGTTAAATATTGTTGCAGTAGTAAAATTTTGCTACAGCCATAGGGTTGTCACAAAAATTTGTTGATAACACTCATTAACAACCCTCATTTGTCATCAAAGTCTTGGTCTAAACGTTGGAACATTGTGTACTAGTTAACAAGTTTAATTTTCCAATATCATATACTTGATTTTGATGGTTCAATTTGTAGTTGTTGTGATTCTTCATTGCTGATATATATTTCTTTACTACTGCAATTTTGGGACAACAAGCATAACTTGTTGTTTCTCTCTTGTTTTAGGGCTCATTTCATCATATATTGTCTTGGTATTGGTTGTCTAACATTTGTTTGGCAAGTATTATTCATTGGCAACTTCTCCTCGATTGGTATTCATCCTCCATCAAGCCCTTAGAACCTTTCATTGTGACCTATATGGGTGCTTCATTATTATCCTTGGCTTCTCCCTTGCAATCCCCCTAGGGTCACCCAAGAATCCTCCCTTGTGTTGGACTTATCCATCTCTAAAATGACAGGGATATCTTTTGAGGTAACAGTGATGTGTTTTCCCAATTGTGTCACACACTTGTTTCTTGGGTTGGGCTTTGCCCAAACTACAAATTGTGTGATAACAAGGCTTACCACTTGTTTTACAGGCACACGTGCCTCATTTCTAGCATAGCATGCAACCAAACAATGGTTGCCTTCAAGCGTATCATGGTTGGTGCTCTTTCCATCACTCAACTCTCTTTTTACTGCCCAAAATATTCATGCAAAAACTGTCTCCTTTTTCCATACAAATTTCCTTCTTCTCTGACTCTCACTCTTCTCAAAGATTATTGTACTTCAGCCCCATGCTCCCCAATAACTATGTTAGGTAACTAGAGAGGTAGTTGAGGCCATTGAATGCAAGGTGGACTAGGTCCACTATATTATTAAATAAGGCCCATTATGTTAATTAGATATAATAAATGGGTAGTTATATATAATAAATGTAAGAGGACTTCTTAGAAGGTTCTTCTTCTAGAAGATTCCTCCTCTGGAATGTTCTTAGGTGATGGTAGCACTATATAAAAGGGTTAAAGCAATGTAATGGGATATGAAGAGAAGTTTTGTATTTGGAGTTGAAACTCATTAGGAGGTTTCCCCCTCGAAGAGGCAAATGAACATGAGAGGATCCCTTCCATAATTGGATCCATTGTATGGTGTTGCCCTACCTCAAGCGTTTTCTTTTAATAAAGTGGTGGTTTTTTATATTGTTCCATATATATTGTGTGGTGATTGTATTCATATATATTTGGTACTATTGTGATATTTTGTATTCAGGTCTTTGGTACTTAACAATTGGTATCAGAGAACTTTCCTTGGCAGAAAGTGTGGGTAAATATTTTATTTTTTTTAGAAATTTATTTTTTCGGAAAAAAAAAAGAGGTCYGCGACATTCCGAACGATTTATGTAGGTTTTGTTGCAAAATTTTTAAAAATTTGTTGTATATCTGAGTTCCTCTTAGAAAAACTCCCAAGTTAAAAAAAAAAAATCGTCTAAAACAGAGTCCGGGAAGTCAAGTTATTTGCATTTTAAAGTCTGCAATTTTCAGGGTTTTTTCCGCGGATGACCGCGTGATTTTTCTGATTTATGTAGCATCTAGGGATGAATTTTTAAAAACAAATTGTAGATATGTGTTCCTCTCACAATTTCTCCCAATTTAAAAAAAAAAAAAATTGACCAAATCAGAGCTCTGAAAGTGAAGATATCGTTGATTTAAAATCAACTATTTTTGGAAGTTTTGTGACGACGATGGGACTGCAAAGTTCATAACTTTTCATAGGTTGTTCAGATTGCTACGAGATCAATGCCATGTGATGAAACATTTTAAGAGATTTATTTTGATACATTTTATGTGGTGTTTCCAATGGTTATTCCCTCTCAAACCCTCGAAGAAATTTTACAGATGATTGAAGCATTCAAAGCCCAATTGTATGACACATTGCATGACCTTGTAGATGGCCTCAATAATAGTTTTTGTAGTATTCAAGATTCATTGGATAAAATGTAGGAAAGATATCTTATGGCGGACATCAGGGATGAATATAATCAAGAAGTATATGTTTAGTATGATTTTGAGGCCGATTGTGATGATTGGTATATGGATAGTTGTCATTTATGGGATAACAACCACTTTCATATTTTATTTAATGACTCTAATCCACCTTCTACAGAGAACATCAATGTGAAAAATCAAAGGGCCAATGATTATTAACAGTGTCCATACTGCATATTCTATAGTGTATTATTCCTTCAAGATTCTGCTATGACCATTTTCCACTATGTGGATGGATCTTCTTATTTGGATCCACATGACAAGTGTTAGTCTTTGGAGCATCATTTTCAGTTGGTTATTGGGTTCTGAAATATTTCACGGGGAGTTCACATGAGCACTTGGACATGGGACCCTGGTTTACAATTGTGGTTGGACTACTTCAACATGGTGGCTTTCCTTTCTACATGGGACCATGGTTCTCTAGTCTACTTCAACACTATGGTCCACACTTATCCATGGGACCCCGATATATGGTTGTACACCCTCATAACAAGCGTTGAGGACAACACTTTCATAAGGGGGATGGAATGTTAGGTAGCTAGAGAGGTAGTGGGGGCCATTGAATGTAAGGTGGACTTGGTCCACTATATATTAAATAAGGCCCACTATGGTATTTAGATATAATAAATGGGTAGTTAGATATAATAAATGTAAGAGGACTTCTTAGAAGGTTCTGCTTCTAGAAGATTCCTTCTCTAGAATGTTCTTAGGTGATGGTAGCACTATATAAAGGGGTTAAAGTAATGTAATGGGATATGAAGAGAAGTTTTGTATTTAGAGTTGAAGCTCACTAGGAGGTTGCCCCTTCGAAGAGGCAAGTGAACAGGAGAGGATCCCTTCCATAATTGGATCCATTGTATGGTGTTTCCCTACCTCAAGGGTTTTCTTTTAATAAAGTGGTGGTTTTCTATAGTGTTCCATGTATCTTGTGTGGTGATTGTATTCATATATCTTTGGTACTATTGTGGTATTTTGTATTCAGGTCTTTGGTACTTAACAAACTAAGGGATGTGACTCCTCACACCCACCCTCTTACATGAGTTTAATGATTTCCTTGAGAACACTTAACGAAAAAATAAAAGGTTTACACAATGACAATAAATTCAGCAATGTGGGTTGGATTAATACCCATAAATAATTTCCCCTTTGACCCCTCTCTCTTGTGGGATCATAGCCCCCCATCGTTTTCATCCCTCGTGTATCACAGCCAACGATTACTACTTTTATTAATCAGTTCAATGTTCATAATACACAATTTGGCCCCCGACCATATTAATCAATATGGGCTCTTTTCCCCAATCATATGGACTATCCATCCAAATTCACATTTAAACAATTACATTACAATTTATGGGGATTAAAATTGGGGATGTTACAGATTCATATATTGGGATAACATAGTGTTCCTCTAAAAACCCACTAATTTTATTTCACCCTTGGACAAATTTGGTTTCTCACTTCTTTCAAAATCTCCTCTTTTCATCGACATATCAACAAACAATCCCCTTTTATGGCCAATACATCGACCAAGAATTCGTATTTTTTGTTGATACAACGTATGTCGGTGAGGAATTCACATCTTCGACTGACACTTTGTTTCCTTTTAACTGTCTTCCTCTTCCTTAACAAATTTTCATTTTCTTCCTTTCAAAATATCTTCTCTTTGTCAACATATTGACAAAAAATCCATATCTTAGGCCGATACATTAGTGCAAAATACTCTTCTTTGATTGATACATCGACACAAAATGCTCTTCTTCGGCCAATACATCAACGGAGAATGCCCATTTCTCATTGGTACAGTCGAGCCCACAAGATTCATGAGACTTGTCAATACACAAGAATTGATCTTCCTCTCATATCGGCAATGAAATCACATTTTGAGACCGATAGATCGGTGACATAATTGTATTTTGAGGTCGATATATTGGCAACGAAATTGCATTTTGAGGCTGACACATCGACAATGAAATTGAATTTTGATGCGAATACACAGACCCAAAAATCATAGTTTGAGGCCGATACATCGCTCAAGAAATCCCTTTCTCTTGTTGATACATTAACGAGCCCCACAAATTTCACCTCCACATGTATTGAAATGACAAGCTCGTACTATAATTTCTTTTGATTTTCCCACCAAAGCTCCACTCTTAACCTCATTCAACCCCACTTCAAAGTCATTTTTTTCACCATTCCTGACTGAAAGAAACAACGAAATCGACGGGAACACACCAAGTGTCGAGCTAACATTCACATATGATTGTTTATTCAACCATTCTCACAAGGCTAAAAGGTACGTTGCTTGATCTCCCTACCTATTAAATTATGTTCAAGAAAATAGATCTTTTATAAATGGTTGTTAATAAAGCAATAAAAACATTACCCATCCCGTAACCATCCTAACCCTCATTTTCCATTTAGCTCTGGTATCCATTTGGTTTAAATTTGGGGATTGGGGGGGAAATGATATCACGCCTTCTTCTTTCATACGCAAAGATTTTTTGCTCACACACTAAAGATACAGGGTACTATTGTAGCTCCAATGTAGGATATGTCCCCCATTGTGGGCTTTCACATATTACTTTTGCTATGATTATTCTTGTTGTTTGGCGGATCCAACACATTGCTCGACCCCTGGTCAAAACTTTTGAAGTAACATTCGATGTATGTCATGGGGCAGTGAGGTGACAACTTTGTCGATGTATCTTCCCAATATGAATATGGTTCATTTTCAAAGTGGTCAACTCTCAGTTTATTACCCTCACAGTGGGTAACGCACGGCTTGTATTAGTTCGCTCTATGGTGTGCTCGCTGGTAAAAAAAAAGGAACCATGCATCTCATCTGAGTTACAACCATGTGGATCTTGTCCCTTACCCTTCGAATAACGACCATCATTTAGCAAGAAAGTGGTGAATTCTCTTGTCCCGGTGCTTCAACCATGATGAATCTCAGTCCAAGAATCTATTAATCTCATGGTTTTGCAAAAAAATGGGATTTCTAAACATTTTGTGTGTCTATTACTCGATTCTATGTGAACTAATGATAAAATTTTCTTGCTAGGATATAATGTATTTTTTGCAGGTTCAATCATGTCTCCGCCAAAAAGAAAGTTTGAGAATCCGAGAAGACCCTTGTTGTTGAGGTCCCATCCAACAGAGAAGAAAAAGAAGCCAAGATCAACACTCTTGGGCCAATTTATAATGATACACAGTGTTTCATCGATAAAGACAGATCTTTAAAGTGGGGAGAAGTCTACCAAATGTTCAATAGCTAGAATTATCCCCATCTTATGGATAAAGATATCGAACTTGAAGTATATAGGGATATCAAAAAATCCAGGCTACACATGATGGCAGTTCATGCAAAAGCTTTTTCTTGTGCAGAAGCCATATCTTGGGTCATTAAGCACGCTAACATAGCAGATAGATTGATTATCAATGCACTTGGAAAACCAGTTGCATATATTCATCCTTCAGTAATCATTACAAGTTATCAATTAGTTGAAGGAGAGTTGACATTGGATGATGAACTAGTTAAGGAGTTCCCTCACAAACCCAATGACCTCACGAAAAATTGGTGGGAATCAAATAAAAAATTCAAGACGAAGACTTGAGAAGACTACCCTACAAATTTGCTCAAACTGCCATACTAGTACATGATAGCCATGATATGCAGACGTTATGGAGAGTCGGATGCACAAAAGTTTAAAATGTATTGGGTGCCTCTCATACACTATGTCACCACTTCTGGATCCTCCTTCAGTTGGGATGAGATTCTATCTTCACCATTGGCACAAGCCATTTTAGCCGCAAAGCACGTGGCCTTGGGAATATCTTAGTTTTCACATGGCCTCATATCTATTTGATATGAGATGCTTGGTTCATGCATACCTAGTGATGGGTTGGGCATGGAAGCCAACAAAACTTCCCATCCATGTCTATTACAAGGTTCTTTGGGAGCATAAATATCATATCAAATATCAAAAGACTTGTGAAAAGTTTTTTATTCCCATATTTTAGGTATTGTTCTACTCACCCACACCCTACATGTCAGATAAAGCTCAGGCCATTATTGGCAGAATCGAGGATTCATACATATGTGGATACGACACATGTATCAAATGCTATCGAGCCATGAAAGTGCCACACATGCTTCCTAAATGTGTCCCTGACAAATTGGTATTGCAGGAGATAGCCTACCAAAACTGTGATACATGGGGTAGGTGCGGATTTGAATAGGGAGAAGAAACTGATATGGCCAACTCTGCCGCTTTGGGTTGGTTCCTACTCTTTCAAGGATATTAAGGAAGCCTAGGCATAAGTGGGCACCTCAAATTCTTTTCACTTTGGTGAGAAGTGGTTCTGCTGTCATGACCCTTGGAAGGTCATTAGTACACACTACCATAGTTGTAAGTATAGGTGGAGCTATGAGTCAGAAGTCTTGTTGGATGAAGAAATCCATCTAAGGATGAGGACTTGTGATGACGTAATTTTCATGAGGGGAAGCAACTCCCAACATAGAGGTAGAGTACAAGATGAACGAAAAGCTAGAGTTGTAGAGGAGGAGAGAAAAATGAAGTTAGAGGAAGAAAATAGACTAAAATATGAGGTAGAACAGAAGAATAAAAAAAACGAAGCAACAACAAAAACAGAAGAGCGGGAGAATAAGAACAAAAGAGGAAAGAAGAATAAACAACAACAGTGGAAGCAAAGAGGAAGAAGAAGAAGAAGAAGCTACAACTCAACAAGTAGCACAAAAGAGAAGAGAAGAAGAAGAAGAGATGCAGAGATATACTGACATCCTAGGATCATCATATTATATTCCCCTAACTAGAGGACATTTCCCCTTGGGAGAGTTTGGGTTGAGGGATTACACACCGTCAAAGGCCTAAAAGGTAGCCAACCTGGACTCCTTTAGATTTGACAAGGAGTTGGGCAATATTATCTAGCAGAAAATCAGAAAACTACCAGTGGTTGGAGTAACCATGTTATCAATAACAACAAAGACAACTATAGTAGAAAATATTAAAGATGAACCTTTGTTTATTACTTATGTCGACCTTCACGCGAGCATTGGAACAAAACTTAAGGAACATGATGCAAGAAATAGAGGCGTTTAAAGAAAGAATAAGAACCCTGGAGGAAGAAGTGCAGTATTACAAAGGTGATCGAACCGACGTCCAGGATTTTAGAACATGTGTTGAAGCAGTAAGAAAAGAACTCCAAAACGTGACCAATAAAATGTATGATGGAATTCAAATCTTCCATAAAAAGGTTGCTCAAATCATGGTGCAACTAAACAAGCCTCAAACCAAGAAGATGGAATTCATCAGAATAACAATAGGCCTGGACGAGATGAAGCAATGGGAAACAAACAATCCAAATTCCCCAAAGGACTTACCATGGATGACTGACTGGGAAGGTGAGCTAAACTATGTTTCCCTTGATAATTGTCAAAAAGCAGAGGAAAAGCTAGAGAAGGAGTTAAAAAATCCACTTGGGATATGCACTAAACACCACAAAGTTCCCATCATCCTAAACATAAAAATTCATCTTCCTTGAATTGGAGATTTGGGCCAACTAAAATCAATTGAACAGGTTTACGCAAGTTAGAAGAGAATATGCAAGTTAGGGAAATGGCTGTCGAGACCCCACTTAGAATAATTGGCGCCTTGATGGATGATCATCTCATAAATCCATCTAAAGCTCAAAATATGATCCAAGCTTTCATGGCTAATTTCAGAAGGGACATGAAGACCCTCTCCCAAAAATCAACACCTCACAAGGTTTCCCTAGAGTCCATGTTGTATCGCAGAATAATTTATATTGCAGGAGATCATGAAGAATGGACTGCCTACATTAGGGACAAAGACAAAGTAAAAGACATAAAATAAAATTCGAATTTCTATATCTCATGATTTCTTTTGTCTTTATATAAATTAGAAGAAAACGTAAATAGGGAAAATGAAGAGACTTGTAACTGCTTCTTGGTAATTCAAGAAATCACATGCAGTAGTTACCAAGCTAAGCTATATAAACTAAAGAGCGCCTATTTTGAAAGGGCTCTTTGACTCTGTAATTTTTTTAGAACTATTTTTCTGAAAGTAATATTGAGAAGCCCTCAAGGCCATTTTAACAAAGACAAATGCAATTTTTCTAAAATTTATTTGGTTGTCGACTATTTCTAGCTAATGTCCAACTAGTACGAAATGTTGTAAGATTACGTTTTTCATGAATAGACTTTTCTTGCGTGAATGTATGTCCTTTTACAATGTGTGTTGTTCTCTTTTATTAATGTTCTGAGTTGATGAATGGGTGGGCATAAACGAGTTAATGCAATAAAATTTTCTTTATATGTATTTGTTTATGTATGCACTAACGATCTTTGTCCTTTTAACAACTATTTGAGTAAAGGATTATATGCAGGGATTGTTGGCATTCCTATCTGTTTATTTGTTAGATTTGTTGTTCTTAGCTAGGATAGGATAGTGTAGATTCCTTTCTTTTGCATCTAGCATGGATTTAATCTACATACATTTGTATTCCCTCAACTCATCAACCATTCATTCACCCCCTCATACCAGTAATGGCAGTTGGGATAGAATCTGGATGGAACTCTTATTCCAAACGGTGTGAATTCTAATTAGGACCTCATATCTAGGAGATCCCTTTTCTCTTAAGGGGAATTTCTCCCACGTTAATGGGATGCTTGGAGTTGCAAAGCTCAAGTAGTGGCGAGAGCATGTGTCTTATGGTTTGCCTAAGTGTTAAAGGGTAGATACAATTTGATCAAATGGTATTCAAGTATACAAACAATGGCTTGCTCGCAAACTATTTACAAAACAATTCACCTATTCTAATCTAGTATGCCAACAATAGCTCACTTTTCGACTATTATCTTATTAATATCTATGCCATTGTGGATATAAGCCAACAATAGATACCCACACATTCTCCTGTCTGGAATTTTTGTAAGACCGTTGCAATTCCTCTCTACATCGAGTGATCCAAAGAAGATTGTTAGCATTCCTTAATGGTCCCAAGACCATTGGCATCGAATCCTCCCTTTATCGTTTTCCAAGTGGATAAATCAAACCATTGGAATCCATTGACATCTATTGGCATCCATTGGCATCCATTGGCATGGACTCCTCCAGGTTACAATACACTTTCAGAAGACAACAATAGATTTCAAGACGAGCTATCATGGACTCAATCAACCATATGAAACTCTCCCCTTTAGTTGTTTGTGGTCTCTTTCAGATCTGTTGGTATCTCAAAGAAGCAACTCTGTTGGAAGATGCATTCTCTCATATCGACAAAGAAAATTACATAGAATGATCCAGAAAGATTGAACACACTCTGATTTTTAACGACTTGTAGGATGACATTTGTGAAGGAGAAGTTGACAGTAGGCCTACCATACCTACAACAGATAAGGATCTTTCCATATGGAATAACAAATATAAGAAATCATATGCCATGATTGCTATGATAGTAAGTGAAGAGGTGAGCCACCATATTATTTTCATAAAAGACTCATATGGTGCTTTAAAGAAATTGAAGGATTTGTATTGCTCACACTCAAAAATATAACTCATACAAGTGATGGTGAAGCTCTTCAACCTAGAGTTGAATAATGATGATACCATGGCTTTAGATTTTGAGACCAAATCCATCATGCATAACATTGATTCCATTGGAGTGAAGATATACCTTCATTTCATAGCCTTCATTAAGGCTCTCTACCCTACATATTCTCACTACCTTGAATCCTTGTAAGCTAGTGGTCAAATGAAGTCCATCACATTCGACACTCTAGTGGAGAAAGTTGCAAAACATGAGAAAGCCTTTGGAAATAAATAAGCTCAACCCACTAGAGAGACTGTGTGCCTTGCTAATAAAGGGAAGAATTAATCACTTGATTCTTCTATAGGAGAAGGCAGTAAAAGAGGATGTGGAAGAAAGAATTTTAGAGGCAGCGGGGGTAGGGACAACCAAGGTGAGATATCTGATCTTCACTATGACCGTTGCAGAAAGAATGGGTCACATGAAGAAAAGACATGTAGAATCTCATGTGATAAATTCAAAGACAAGCATAATAAAAAGAAAGACAATGGTAAAACATCATATATAGCGAAAGGTAAAGCACCTAAATCTACCCATTATATTGTTGCCCGTTGCAATATTGGAGTTACTAAATATTTGCTTAACACTTCATTTTCTTCTTGGAGAGATGCATGGCTTCTTGAAACAGGTGCAACATGCCACATGACCTTCTCAAGAGACTTCTTTGAATATTTCAAAGACAATGTAGATGACATAGTCTATTTTGTAAATAAATCAAGTCTCAAACCTTTAGGAATTAGCACCATCGGGCTTAAATTGCATGGACTCCCAGATTTTCTTCTGCATGATGTGCTCTATATTCCTAACCCTTGAAGTAACTTGTTGTCTCTTGTGCACATTCGATAGCAACACCACTCTATTCATATTTTTGGTGGAAAGGTTGAAATAAGGAAAGCTTCTCACAACATGGTCATTATGACCAAAGTGGACGATGGGAGATTGTTGAAGTTGAAAGGGGCATATGCTCATGCACAGAATTATACATACCTCTCTCACCGCTATGAAGGTACATTTCCATCTAGTCTCTTATGGCATGCTAGATTTGGACACATTAATTATGACAACCTTTGTTTGTTGAAAAATAATGGTGTTTCTAGTTTTCCTACTATTCCTGAGAATTTGAACCAATGTGATGCTTGTATCCTTGGAAAACATAACAAACAACCTTTTCATGGTTCCACTTCCAGGGCATGTAGAAAACTTGGATTGATACATTATGATTTGTGTGGCCCCGTGCATGTTCCATCTACTAATAGAAATAAATATATCATGCCTTTTATTGATGATTACACTGGGATGTGTTGGGTGTACTTGTTGAAAGAAAAATCACAAGATTTTGAAACTTTTAAAATTTTCATGTATGGATTCAAAATGAAGCACAATCACATATTGGCACTCTTTGTACTAATAATGGAAGAGAATATACAACTAATGAATTTGAAAACTATCTTCGCCCACATGGATTCAACATCGAACCATGGTTCCATACAATCCTCAACAAAATGGTGTACTTGAAAGAATGAACGAGACTCAACCCTCGAACATTTATTTAGAACTGCTAAGGATAGATTTAATCCTATGCTAGGCCAAGGAGTTTACCAGATTCCCCGCTCTTGTGAAAAAACCTACATTGGACAAACTGGCAGAACATTCAAAACCCATTTCAAAGAACATATAGCTGACACTTTCCACAACCACACATCTAATTTAGCCATCGATGAACATTCCCACAAATCTAAGCATCTTATTTGCTTCGATCAAACCAAAATTCTTGCTTCAACCCCTTTTTACTCCACCCACATTATTCGTGAAGCCATATAAATAAAAAAAACATCCCAATAACTTCAATCGAAAAGATGGATACAAACTTAGCCAGTCCTGGAAGCCTACCATCCATCACTTTCAATGTTTCTTCTTTCACAAATTGGATAGTTGCATTGCTTGTTTGACCTTCATATCCAAGGCTTTCATTTCTTTGTCTTTCACATATTTGTATGGGCTTTTGGATACCTTGACCATTCTTTCCTAAACCGTTGCCTTCAAAACCCATTTTATTCATAAGTTTTGAACCTATTCCCTTTGTGTGTTTTTCAAAGCAACCTATTTGAAAATCTTCACTAAGAGATTCATCTTTAGAAATGTCATTAGGATCATCATTTGGAGCCTCAGAACGAGAAAGAGACATATGTACATCAACATTATTATCATCAACCAAATAACAAGCATCACATGAACTATCAATCTTCTAAATCAAGTCACTTGAATCACGGATTGCATCACACTTTACTTTCTCTTGTTTTAGTTGTTTTAGTTCACTTTCGAGTGCTAACAACACATTTTCCTTTTCCAATAAATCTTTCTACAATAATTCTATCACTTTATCCTTTTGATCTTGAATTTTGAAAATACCATCCACAAATTGATTTAGTGATGTCAACTTTTCTTCTAATGTGTTGATGCGTTATCTTATGATCGGAATTCTGCAATTTTTCCAATTATGGAATGATTTTGTTTATGTAAATTGTCTATTTCTTGCAAAGCATAATCAAGATCTTATTGTACTAGTTCAATTTCGTGATTAGCATTTTGAAGTATTTTTCCTCCTTTTCCCATTTTTTTTAAAACTTTATGATTCRCGCTCACTTGCCTTAATGATTAATGCTCGCTTGCCAAAGAATAAGCACAATACACATGGGGTGTCAGGTACAACCAATCATGCACCCATATGTCACATATAACAATGATAAAGGTGTCAGGTTACACCAATCATGCACCCTTCTTACACATCAATGACCTCTTTATGACTCTAAGCTTTTAATTGACTCTAATTTTTCTTCAAACTTGATTTGACTCAGTTCATTACATAAACAAGATCTTTTAAGCCACAGTTGCACTTGACTTGACCTTTAACCTTTACAACTTTAATGATGAGGATCTTTCAACTTGACTTCAAACTTTTTCTATCACTTTTCACCTTTGCTTTGACATTGTTTGAAAGCTCAAAATATTTCCCATGACTCACTTTAATGATAATAAACCTTTTTATTACAGATCAAATACCTCTCAACTTTAGAATTAACCTTATATGACCTAAAAAATAATAAAATATTACTAAGTAACTTTATATCTTTTCACATACATATCCATGTGAGAAAGCAAAGGAAACCATGTGTACTTGTGTATTGACAATTGTGTTCTCAGTGATGATTGTAGTAGTTTTTACAACAATGCTTCTCATAAACTATCCCAATTTCATATTGAGGCGGCTTAAATTGCCAGTAATGCTCACTAATTCAAAACCATCCATAGATTGTTAATAAATGTGATGGAATGCAAGTTGAGCTCCACCATCTCCCATGAAAATCATAAATTCCTCTTTAATAAAAATAAAACGAAATCAAGCAACTTTCAAACTGTCAAAGCTCATCATGAATTAAATATCTTTTAACTCAACCCATGAAAGTCGATCTGAAGCATGGTTGCATTGTGGTGGTCGTTCTAAGGTTTCGAATGCACGTCCTCAAGAATGTTGTCTCCAACAGCCTGGATGAAGGTCGGTCTACCTATTTATGGCTCCCTTTTTTTTGAGTAGTCACCAACATAACCATGTTGATATCTGTAGCATCGAACATGTGCTTTTGCATAGGTCTAAGTGTATAGACGTGTGGAAGTCATCCAAACTCTTCTACCTTGACACTTTACTTTAATTGAAGGAATTATTAAAGTAAAGTGTTTTTATTAATTAGTTGAGTTTATTTAACGAAATGCTAAAGTTATTCACATCAATTAATTAACTCTCAATGATTGATTGCAAGTGAGGTGAGAAGTAATATTAGTCGTCAATCACTTTGGGGATAAGGTTTAGGTCATAACTCAAGATTATAAAAGCAAGGCTAGGTGAAGGAGAAGGCATTTCATTCACTTTGGAGCAAAGAAGGACTTTTTCTCAAGTTCTTGAGTCACGAAGGACTATGACTGAAGGGGATCAATATTGGGAGCAAAGAAGGAATTTTTTTCAAGATCTTAGATCACAAAGGACTATGATTCAAGGAGATCGTGGATAGGTGGAGGACTTCCATCTAGAGATCAGGTCGGAGAGAAGAGAGAACAAAGGCAGTCGCAAGTGGGTTTTAGTGTGATGTCCCGTTCCCAATAGTAGGCCAGCAGGGAGTGACTTAGTAGTCTATGTGTTCCTGTAGACTATAGTCAGGCACAAATAGGGAACAAGGTGGAGAAATAAGGAGGAATTGATGGCTAAACGATGAATTAAGCCAAAATACTTAGGAAAAGTCACTTAAGCCTAAGTCAACGAAGAATTAGAATGAAAAGGTCCTAAGGGGGGACTTAATTAATTAATTATTCACCTTAGGAGGAAAAGCACCTAGCTTAAGTGAGGTAAATGGTGAATTAGATTGGGAAAGGTATAAAGGGAGGAATTTGACCTAATTCCTCATTATGCATTGTTATGATTTGATGTTGAGAGTTCCCAGAGAAGGAAGAGAGCCGACCTTACTATTTTGTGGATTTCTGGAGGAAACCACCACCATTAATCAGTTTCGGTGTTGAGAGACACACCCTAGCCCATTGGAGATACCATCTAGGTATTTCACCATACTTTTCGGGAGTATCCATTGTAGAGTGCGCAACTCAGCCAGTGAGGGCACAAGTCAGTTTGAGCGTTTGGAGAGCTGCACGAAATCCGAGTCCAGATAGTAGTTTCCTTCCAACCCATTTGAGATCCAGCTAGGACGCTTCTATTGAGCCATCTATCATCGGATTCTAATGGTGGAATCTTGCATATCACCTCATCTAGCCATTTAGGGTGCAGCTCTTCCAGACAGACATTTGGGGTTGCATGCAGAGTATCAGAGCATATCCGAGCAATTCCTTCCGACCCAGTTCCACATTTGGCGAGACGATCATTTTGAGCCATATAGCATCAGATTCTATTGGTGGAATCCTTTGGGATGCATCCAGTGTCCCAGGAGGTGCGCAAACCCCCCATGGGTCTAGATCCAGTGCGTCAGAGACCAGATTCGAGATCCGACACTCATCCATTTCAGTCTAGAGGCCAGGGCGCTTCTATTGGAGCAGTTTCCAGCACATTCTAACGATCTATTCTTCTGGATGAGTTTTCTAGCTGGTAGCAGTTACCGTACTTCTCTGGAATAGCATATTTTTTGTCGATCTATCCGTGCATGCATCAGATCTGCTACCATCTTCTTATCACGAGTATTTTTATGCTATTTGCTTGTATTCCAGTGATGAGCCTTGAGATCTAGCTGACGTTTATATTCTATATTTCCAGTAGGCTATTGTATTTCCATGCTTGAACCGTATAATACATGATATTGGGCATTTGATGTTCTTTACTTCTGCATGCATCCTTTATATGTTGTTAAAACCATAAATATGCAACATGCACATGCAATAACCAACATGCACATGGAATAACCCACATGCACATGCAATAACCATAAAGATCTCAAACATACAACTGAAACGCATCCAGAAACCCCACAGTGTATCAGATCTGCAAGACAAAACAATAGATCAGTAGCAAATATCTTGATCAACGAGATCAGGGATATTTCAGTGGTATCAAAGATTTAGTCCTGCCAGCCTGTGACTAAAGACAATGAATACAGCAGAAGAACCAGACGGTCGTGAGCACGTATGTGACGAATATGTCATTTACAACAGGCGCAGGGAAAGAAGGGATAGGCCTAACTTTCCTCCCTTCCCTCCCAGTTCAGAGGAAGAGGAAGAGGCACACAGAGAAGCAGAGAGGAGAGTTGAGTGCGAAGCAGAGAGGAGGCTAGGTGACAGATATGAGCGATTAGAGGGAAGTGGTAAGGTCCCCATGGATCCCGATGTAGCCTTCATGCAGGTTATCAGTGATATGCTACCTAGTCAGCGGACCATGTCTCAATCTTTGGCTCAGGTAGTGGATAGACTGGATATGGTAGACATTTCGGGCACACAAGCCCCACATGTAGCACAGGGGAACTCAGAGGTAGGTAGTAGACCCCAGTAACCCACTCGCACATACACCTCTTCGAGTAGGATTCCACGTCTGTTGTTTCCTAGTTTTCAGAGGGCACCCCCGGTAGCAGCACAGAGACAGACCACACATGCAGAGGACATTGCAGAGTATTAGAGAGAGTATGCAGCATTGGTCCATGACTTCCATCAGGATATGACCTTAGTCGAGTATTGTGGACTCAGACTCAGGAACCGCCCCAGAGAGCCATAGAGGGGAGGACCACATTAGCAGCAGCAGCAGGGGCATAACATTGATTTCATTCGAAAAGTTGGTAAACTCACCATACCTTCTTTTGACGGATCATCCAAATGCACCGGAAGAGCTTAGGTACAGAAACTAGACACGTACTACAAGCTCAACCAAATGACCGAGTCAAAGGCCATCAGTTTCGCCACCCTACACTTGGAGGGTGAGGCACACGAGTGGTAGTATCACGAATTGGTGACATTGGGTCATAGTCGCATCACCTCCTATAGAGAGTTCACAGAGAAACTCATGGATAGATTTGACAGGAGGGATACAGAGATCCATTTCAGAGATCTATACCAATTGAAACAAATTGGCACATCAAAGGCATTCATCTCAGATTTTCAGAGGGTAGCAGTGGCAGTGACAGACATATCTGAGCTCCGATTGGTCATGTTATTCCCAGAAGGGCTCACAAAACCCTTGAGAGGATGGGTGAAGGCCTACCGGCCTTATACCTTGCAGGATGCCATCCGATGCACTAGAGATTTGGCGGATTTAGTGTCAAAAACTAAACCCTTCACCAAACCCTTTGTACCACAGAGAGACAAGGATCAGAAGAATCCTCAAAGGGAATGGAAGGGCAAGCCAATTTTGGATGATGATACGCGACAGAAGTTGATGAGAAAGAAGCTTTGCTTCTCCTACAGAGACCCTTGGGTCCCATGGCATAGATGCATGGGAAAGGGATAGATCCACTACATTGAAGTGGAATCAGGCAGTGAGGAGGAGGATGAGGATGTTGAGGCACCGACAAATAGTGATTCAGAGACTGAGACCATTCATGAGCCAAAGCAGCAGCCAAATAAACCTCAGATACCGACCAGGGCACAGCCCAAGGAGGAGGCAAAACCTCGTAGAGAGGTAAAGGGGGAACCATAGCCACCCTTTTAGGAGTACCCAGGTACAACACTCTCAGGCTCAAGGGCCTTATATAGGGGCAACGCACGACAATGTTAGTTGATGGTGGGGCCACCCACAACTTCATAGATGTGTCCTTAGTACCCAGGAGGGGGTTATGCACAGAGGACTTTGAGGGATTCCATGTAGCAGTGGCAGATGGATACATGATGACATGCCTGGATATGATCCCTAACCTAGAGGTGAAACCAGGAAACTACACCCTGACAGACACATTCTATGTAGTTGAGTTGTCAGATATTGATGTCGTGCTAGGGGTACAGTGGTTCTATTCATTGGGGGAGATTGGGTTCAACTATCAGGCGTTGACCATGAGCTTTAGAGATGCTAGTGGATCACAAGTTGTCCTGAAGGGCATGTCTATAGGAGCACCTCCAGTAGTATCGACAAAGAGAATGGAGCGGATCTTTCGTCACGGATATGTGGCCTACGCAACAGAGTGTTTGATCACCACGTGGAAGGATTCTGGGGGTAGGGAGCATTACCACCCACAGATCAGAGAGCTTATGGGTCAGTATTTGGGCCGATACCAGCAGGGAGACCGCCCGACAGGGGTTTTGAGCCCATGATTGAGTTAGAGGTGGGGGCTACACCGGTGATTACAGCACCCTACAGGCACCCCAAGAAATTCAAGGATGAGATTGAGAAAGCAATAAAATAATTGCTTTATATGGGGCACATTAGGCCCAGCATGAGTCCTTTTGCATCTTCGATCATCCTGGTACTAAAGAAAGATGGCACGTTATGGATGTGCATCGACTACAG
>JASDQU010012676.1:127081-159025 GCA_032191745.1 Picea mariana | reverse complement strand
AGTAGGCTATTGTATTTCCATGCTTGAACCGTATAATACATGATATTGGGCAGTTGATGTTCTTTACTTCTGCATGCGTCCTTTATATGTTGTTAAAACCATAAATATGCAACATGCACATGCAATAACCCACATGCACATGCAATAACCATCAAGATCTCAAACATACAACTGAAACACATCCAGAAACCCCCCAGTGTATCAGATCTGCAAGACAGAACAATAGATCAGTAGCAAATATCTTGACCAGTGGGATCATGGATATTTCATTTAGCAGATTGGAGCTGCAACAACAGGGTCGTGTCATATGGAGTTGTTGTATAATATTTGAGTGAGTGTACGTGGGTTTCAGTGGAGACAAGCGCATATACACATGTTTGCTTAAGGAAAGTCACGTACATCTCGAGAAACGTGCAAGTTCATGATCATACAGTAGACCAAGAGTTGCTATGGTTTTGCAGGTGATGTTTAAATTTTTTTTTATTTCTCTATGGGCCATTATGCCAATAAGGGAGCCCTTGTAAGCTTTCAAGTTATTTGAATGATAAGCTTAGTTGTTGGGAAAAATATATTTGTTTATTTTGTATGATATTTTGGTTTCTAGTATTGCTTCAACTATATTTGTTTGAGTTGATTATTCCATCAAGTGCATTATGTTTTGTGAGTTGCTAATTTGATTTAGAACAAGGAAATTACTAGTTAACAATATACCTAGGTGCTAGAGTAGGGTAAAATCAACATGGTATTAGAGCTTGGACTCTCAGAGGGGGAACATCTTTGGTTGCACAACAACAAATATATTAGATTTGAATTGCAGCAGTGGGTGTTTAAAGGACCAAACACAAATCCACATTTATTTGTAGCAGATCTATCAAATCTACAAGGAGATCTCTGCAAATCTATAAATTGACAGGAAGAAATCGAAGGATGGATTTCAAGGAAACAATTGTACTAAATTTGATCTTGATTTTGCAGTCATATGGAGCTATATGTGGATTACAGTAAGAACAACAACATACATATGTGGGTTTTCTTAAGGAAATTCATGTACATATGCGGGTTTCAGTAGTGACAGGTGCGTACAAGTTTGTATAGGTCCGTACATGGGCAATTTCAACAGTGAAATTCATTGAGTGCTTGAGCCATGAATGACTTTGACTCAAGAGGAAGTCTGAAGAAGAACTTTCATCCATAAATCATCTCAAGGGATAATAAATATATTGCAGTCAGTGACTCATATATAGACAAAAAAAAGTTTTTTGCTCAAAAGATATCTCAACAAGGGTGAAGAAGGACTTTCTCCTATATATATATGATCAATCCAAAGGAGAATAAGGAAACAACAAACATATATGGTAACCAGGATAGATCTAGGAAGATTTGAGCAACAGATCTGAGCCGCAGAAGCTGCAAGAGCAACTGGAGTAGCGTCATGAGTAGCAAATAGATCTGTTAGCAAGGACAGATCTCGGCAGCAAGCAACAGTGGGTATAGTTGCAAGAAGGTCTAGCAGATTGGAGCAGAGTTTTGAAGTTGAATGCAATGAGAAATTCCCTAAGGTCATGTGTGTATACAAGCTACAGTGAAGAAAGACACGTACATACGCAGGCTACAAAAGGAACATGCACATACACACGTGGTCTATAGAAGGAATATGCATGTACATACACATGTTTCAGTAGAGAAAAGTGCATACATACGTGGGTTGCAGAAGGAATAGGTGTGTATGGATTATGCAAGTTGTAGGTACATGGTCATACAACAACATTAGAGGTGCTAGGTTGCAGGAGCTGGTTGTTTCTCACTAGACGGAAAATATAATAGGAGCACGTGAGCTATTTAGTAGTTTGGCGAAGGACTCAGGGATCCATGTGGAGCATCATGATGATGCCAAGTTTGCAGTGAAGGGAAAGGGAAAAATATTCTTCTAGCTTGAGTCAGATGGTTCGTTGGAAGCCCAGGAGGTGTAGATGTACCAGGACTTTAGGGGAWTTTTCTCTCARTCTTAGTTATGGAGAACAAGGATTTTTCCAAGAGAGRGAAAGTATGCATACATTCAAAGGGAGGTAACCCTGACATAGTAGTGAGCATTGGGGTTAGAGAGGGAAAGTTATACAGGTTAAAGGACAAGCCTGTTCAGGCCTTTGTACATGTCAGTGACAACCTGTGTGAGTTATGGAATAGAAGGATGGGATACCTGCATCACAGRGCATTGTCAATTCTGAGGGAGATTCTCACATGTCTTCTRGATATCAGAGTTGTACAACAAGRCATCTGCAGAGGGTGTATAGTTGGAAAGAATGCCAAGGATGTTTTTCCAAGCAGCAAGAGTAGGTCCAGGGGGATCTTGGATCTTTCATATGTGTGTGGATCGATGTTAGTGGCAGAGGATGAGGAGTARGAGGCTCTAAAGGGAGAACAACGTTCAAATAATTCCAGTGTGGGGAGTCAACCTTCATTTGGGGAGGAGGAGTTAGCCCCTTCCAGTTATGTTAGAAGACATGGATGGTTGATACAAACATTAATTGATTCTCGGGAGCATGTTGAAACTTCTAGGAGAACAATTAGGGAGAGCATGCCTCTAAAGAAGTTTCCAAAATTTAGGGCACTAATGAGTAGCATCATCAATTATGAGTCTTCCAGTATTCATGAAGAAAGAAACCAACAAGATTGGAGGGATGCCATGGGGCAAGATGATGTGAATGATATTGTGTCAGGGTAGGAGGAAGAACTAGTTCCAGGTGGCTCTTCGAGAAGTAATTTCCTCTCTAAGAGGGAGTGTTGATGTTTGTAGCATCTGACATGTAATTCTGTATGGGTCTAAGTGTCTAGATGTGTGGAAGTTGTCCAAAGCCTTATACCTTGATAATTTACTTTAATTAAAGGAATTATTTATCCTAAGTAATGATATTTAGGATAAATACTATATCCCAAGATGTACATAAAGTTGGTCAAGGACATGCGATCAAGAGCCAAAAGGTTAACAAAGGCCTCTTGCATGTAAGTCTCGACACTAAACCACTCAAAATTCCCACCAGGCTACACACACACATCACATGTGTGTGTGTGTCCATATATATACATATATATGAATTGTGGGTAAGGATTGATTAGGTTTGGCTAAGAGGTAGGGATGGCAACTAAGGTTTTGAAACTAGAGAATTATACTTAGGGCTAGAAGGACATGGAAATTGATCTTCAACTAATAGACTACTCTAGAGATACACTCTCTAAAGACCAAATATTCATCAATTACTCAAATGTGTCCTCCCCGATGAACAAACTACTAGACAATAATGGGGGTACTAAAGGAAGAGATTTTGAAACATCACCTCAATCTTTAGTAGTGGATATGGGGTGGGTCCAGTGGGATTGTCAAAGGATGTGTCAAGTCTTCAAGGTAGTAGTGCAAAAACCTTTAATGTCCACCTCATGAACCTCTAGTCATTGGGAAACAACAGTGTAGATGTGAAGGTGGATGTTAATCTCCACATTGACATTATTACTACTATAAGTCTCGAGGAGGCTTGATGTGAACACACATCTGATCCAACACATTCCAACTTAGTCTATCATTCTTGGGGTATTTCTCTTCCTGTGCAAGCTAATGTTCACCAAATCGAGTAGAGGGATTTGTTGTTGCAGCTATTTGGTGGAGCTGGGCTCATAGGAGGAGGATTTGACCTTAACTCTTTGATAGGGAAAAATATTGTCACAAAAATTCCTGTGAAAGGGAAGAAACCACTAAGGGTACTGAATAGGAAAGAGGATAGGGCCCACTCCATTTGAAACATATAAACTGGGTGGAAGCAATAGTAAGGGAAATATAATTCCAATTTCTTCCCATCCTATTATTTAGCTAGGAGAGGAAGGAAAAATTATCTCATTGGAATTTGATGCTGGAACTTTCTCTGACCCAAACTCTAATTTAGATAGCGTGAATGGGGTTATCAAAGATGATTATGAAAATTGAGGCGAAGGTCACTATTTGTTTCTATCATAAAATTATATGAACCCCATCGAGAGAACTGTTTCAAGGGGTATGAGGAAAGATACTATAAAGGATTAAGGACCTAACAGAGCGGGAAAAAAAATCCTTCTTCCACCTAGGCCAAGAGAAGGACATCAAAGAAATATAGTAGGAGCAAGAACGCTCGATCACTGGGGTACTTAGAGCAATTATTCCCCATAAACCTAGATGAAAATGAAAGTTTCGTTAATGAACATTCAAGGATTAGGGAACCATAAAAAGAAAATGGATCTAAGATGATTAGTAGAGGTGGATAAACCTGATATTTTGTTACTCCAAAATATAATGGGAAAGGGGGAAACATTTGTTACCGATCCGCAAAGAATTTTATTGGGATGGTATTTTTTAGCTCTTGGCTCTAATGGATTTTCTGGTAGAATCATAACTAGATGGAGTCAACTCATGGAATTAACAAACTCTAATGTTGTTTTTTAGGTCTATGGATAGACCTATTCAATAAAAGTATGGGATTACCTATTACTATATTGATGTATGGAGCTTACTATAGTAAAAAACCTTTCAGGGAGAAGATCTTCTCTCTGCAATGTTTCCATGAAAGTAACTTGATTCTAGGTGGGGATCTAAATTTCACATTAAACGAGTTAGAAATTTGGGGACCAACAACCAAGATGGATAGACGATAGACTTGTTGACTATTTCAATCATCAAATTGAAGTTGTAGGTTTAATTGATGTTGAACCTCTCTCCATTGGTTCCACGTGGAGCAAAAACATACTAGGCAATGAAGGTGTATCTAAGAGAATCAATAGATTTCTAGTCTTGGAATTTGTCTTAAAAAAGTTTGACAGATACGAGTCCTGGATTGACTCTAGCAGATTCTCTAACCACAATCCAATATTTCTAGAACTTGAGAATAACAATCCTAAACATGGAGCTCCATTTAAATTCAATCCTGGCTAGCTTAAGAAGCAAGACTTCCAAACTATGTCAAAGGAGGCATGGAAACAATATGATATGCATTTATGGTCTACAATAAGTGAACAATTTATTGGCTCACTCAAGTTGGTAAAAGAAAATGTAGTTTTCTAGGCTCATAAAGACATGAAAACTAAGACATATCACTAAAGGAAGTTAAAGAGGAAATAAAGGGTATGTTCATTGATCATGCAAGTAGTATTTTCAAAGAAGAAGATTTTTTGAGGTTAAAAAATCTAGAAACCCAAAAAATGAATCTACTCAGGGGTGAGAGATGGATTGGAGAACAAAAAGCAGGGTCATCTAGTTGGAGTTATGAGATCACAATACAAAATTCTTCCTCAAATTTACAAATCATGTGTAACGTCCGCCAACCCATCTGAGGGACATTACGACGCATAATACTCATAAAAATGAAACTTCTGCTAACTAAATTAATTCATTTATAGTTAACTAATTTCCTATAGTGTTCAACTTAGCTATTATCTACAACCATAAAATAGAATCATTTACAACATGCTAATAATCATCATGAAATGCAGCTAAAGAACTCATTATATCAACATATAAATCATTCTCATTTACGCAAAGTTCATGCACAACAATAACACATGTAAGTAACTCAACGACAAGATACACACTTATCTTTAAACCAGAGTTGTACAACTAGTTGCTTGGGATGGACGTTCCACCCAATCATAGACTGATTGTTCCAAATCTCAACAGTCAGTCACCCCCGAGTTGTGGCTAGTAATCCACAAAAGAGGGTGGTCTCTCACATTCCACCCACAACTCATAAACTCACAACCCAACTGATATTCTCCTCCAACTATCCTAATTTTCCACTATCTCTCTTCCTCTTAACCTTCCCAACCCAAGGAATGTACCCCTTCACTGATCTCAGTCCCTCGGGTGTCCCATTCGTTTATCAGGGTCTCTCTGGCACAGGTAACTAGGAATCTCTTAGTTGGGAACTCAAGGGAACTTGCTGCTAGGAAAACTACCAGCAAACCAACAACAACAATTGTTGATTTAGTGTAACTCACACCAGATTTCACTCTTCGGGCCTGACAACTTGGCTCTTCAAATTCCAGCTCCAAATACGCTCCAACTTGTTCTAAAATTCTCCCTCCATGGCTGCACCAGCTTCAGGCTCTGTTTCTTCCTCTCCCCTTGCTCCTCATGCACCAAAACTCAATGTGTAAACTTCCCTCACCCCCCATACGAATTTCCTCTCTTTTTCTTACCTTTATTGACTCACACTCTTCCCCGAGATGATTTTACTCAACCCCAAAGCGCCTAATAAATTTGGGATGTGACTACTCACACCCACCCTCTTACATGTATTCAATGATTGGCTTTGGGAACACTCAATCAAAAAAGGGAAGGTTCATATACAATAGCAAATTTAGGAAAATGGGTTGGATTAATATACATGGGTAATTCCCCATTGGACCCCTCTTGGCCATTACCCTAGACACTCCCCTCTCTTGTGGATTAGTTCAGCCCCCATGTCCTGTTCATGTCCCCTTAGCAGATGGCATCACATTTTTATTATTAAAACATAGAAATACAATTCACATTTTACATCACTTTGGCCATAACCATATATTATATCTACATAAGGATTAATTAAACCAGAAATTATAGTGGGGATGTAACATCCCCCCTCCCCTACAATTGTGCTCAATCCTCGGTACAGTCTATGTTGATATACATATATGCAAATTTACATCACAATACCTAGAAAATAAAAAATCTGCAATTTTACAACTCCAACCATAATCTCATTTTCCTCTCAACTCGTTGACCCAAGGAATGCACCATTCATTTATCAAGGATAACTCAAGGGATGTACCATTTGTTTATCAAAGCTAACCCAAGGAATGAGCCATTCTTTTATCAAGGTCCCCAACGTAGTTAGCTAGGACTCTGAGATGTGGTTCCAGAACTCTAGCTGCTCAAAATGGAGTATTGCATTTCATTTTCTTCAAAATTGTCAAAAATTTGCGGGTATTTTGCTCGCATGTTTTCTTCATGCTCCCATGTAGCATCTTCAGGACTGTAACATGTCCATTGAACCTTTACCATCCATATGGATTTGTTCCTTAGCACTTTCACTTTCCGCTCAAGGATGCGTACTGGCACCACCCGAAAATCCCCTTCGTGCTCCACCTAGATCACATTCCAACCAATTATGTGGTTAGAGTCAGGCACACATTTCTTTAATAATGATCATGAAGTACAATATGCACTCTCATGGATGTAGGAAATGCTAACATGTATGAAAATGGCCCTATCTTTTCTAAGATTTCAAAACGTCCACAATATCTCAGTGCCAACTTCAGGCAACTTCCTAATCTTATCGAACTTCTCTTTGCCTTTACTTTTAAAAACACATGTTCTCCCACTTTAAGATCTATGAAAACTTTGTTCTTGTCTGCATAAATTTTCTGCCTATCTTGAGCATCATTTGAATTCTGATTTATCATTTCCATATGCTCTTCCATTTCATTTAAAAGTTCTTTCCCAAGAACTGCTATGTCTCTTGGATTATCCCAATTCACCGGAGTGTTACATTTTTTGCTATACAATGCTTTAAACAAACTCATCTTCAATGCGGCCCGATACCCATTATTGTAAGAAAATTCAACTAAATGAATATAATCTTCCAACTTTGATGGCTAATCCATCACATACATTCTAAGCATGTCCTCAATTATCCCGTTGTTCCTTTTTTTTTCCCATTTGACTCTGGATGATGCGTTGTACTAAGATTTAGATTTGTTTCAGAGCCTTTGAACACATCTTTCCAAAAATTCGAAGTAGACTTTGTATCTCTATCTGAAACTATTGTCTTAGGCACTTCATGTAGCCTAACAACTTCTTTCATCTGGATGTATGCAATATTTGTTGCCTTCTGTGTAGTCTTTACCAGAATAAAATGTGTTGCTTTAGTCAATTTATCCACCACCACCATGATGGAATCATGCTGCTCCATTGTTTTCGGAAGCTTAGTAATAAAATCAACCGTGACAACTTCCTACTTCCATTACAGAATGGACAATGGTTGTAGAAACCTGTTGGATGCCAATGTCCAGTCTTTACTTTTTGACACTCTAGACATCTGGCTATGTAATTAGCCACTTCCTTCTTCATTCCCGGCCAAAAGTATTGGTTTCTTACTGTTGCAATTGTTTTTTGATATCCTAAGTGCCCGACATATGGCACATTATGCATTTCCTTCAGAACTACATTTTTTAGCTCACTAGAATTTAGTACATACACCTTACCTTTGTACATGAGAATTCCATCCTCTTTCATCTCATAATAATTAAATTTTTGCTAAAAATTACCTTGTTGTAATGTCTCTTTTATTTTCAAACAATGTTGATGCGAATTTATTGTTGCAATGATTTGATCCTTCAGATCAGTCCTGTACATGATGATGGATGCAATATGCACTTCATGAGCTCTCCTACTAAGTGCAACGACCACTTGATTTTCCTTTCCCTTTATATGTTTAATTTCGAAGTCATATTCACTCAGAAATTCCAACGATCTAGTTTGCCTAGCATTTAATGTTGGTTGTCTAAACAAATGCTTCATACCACAGTGGTTTGTCCTTAGCTCGAATTTCTTACCCATAAGGTAATGCCTCCACATTTTCAATGCATGTACAATCATTGCTAACTCCAAGTCATGTGTAACATAATTCCTCTCATGTTGTTTTAATTTTTCGGGCTCATAACATACCACATGGTCCCTTTGACTGAGAAATCCACCAAGTCCTTCCTTGCATACATCAATGCACACATCAAAATCATCGTTTGGATCTGCAATCTTCAAGATTGGTGCACTTGTCAATATTCCCTTCAACTATTGAAAACTCTCTTCACACTTGGAAGTCCATTCAAAATTTCACTCCCTTCTTTTGCAAGGAAGTGATTAGACTTACAACCTTTGAGAACCCTTTTATGAATCTTCGATAATAACCAGCAAGACCCATGAATGATCTGACCTCTGTCACATTCTTTGTCGTTGGCCATCCTCTAATGGCCTCTATCTTTTCAAGATCAACTTCTATCCCTGCTCCTAATATTATATGCCCCAAGTAGTGAATCTTCTTTTAATAAAAGACGCACTTACTTATTTTAGCATACAATCTATGCTCTCTTAAAACTTGCAACACCATTCGTAAATGTTGCTCTTGTTCCTCTTATGATTTAGAGTAGACGAGGATATCATATAGGAACACAATTACAAACTCGTTCAGGTATTCCCTGAACACTCCATTCATTAAACACATAAAGACTACGAGGGAATTTGATAGCCCAAATGGCACTACCATGAATCCAAAATGCCCATATCTTGTCGTGAATGTTGTTTTGTTGATGTCTTCTTCTTTTATCCTTACTTGATGATAACCTGATCTGAAGTCAATCTTCGAAAATATTCTTGCACCTTTCAGCTGATCAAACAAATCATCAATTCTTGGTAAATGATACTTGTTCTTTATTTTAGCCAGTTGGTTTAGTTGTTTGAAGTCAATACATAACCTCAACGTTCCATATTTCTTCTTGAAAAAAAGAACCGGGGCACCCCAAGGAGAAACATTTGGGCGTATATACCCCTTCTTTAACAACTCTTCAAGCTGCATCTACAACTCCTTCAATTCTCGTGTGCCCATTCTGTAAGGTGTCTTAGACATTGGGGCAGCTTCTGACACCAAATCAATATATAAATCAATGTCTCTCTTTGGTGGCAATCCTGGAATTTCTCTAAAAACATCTTCAAAATCCCTCAAGACCAGATGGTCTTCAATGCTTGCCACTTTGTCTTTGGGTGCCTCTTCTATATGGGCTACAAAAATCTGACATCCTTTCCTGAAACTCTACTTCAACTGCATAGCTGAAATCTCTCTAACAACTACAGCTCTTGGAATGCCTTGAATCATTCCTTGCTTCCCTCCTTCATCAAGACATGTGATTGTCTTGTTGTAACGGTCTAGGACAACATGGTGTTTTTCTAACCAATCCATGCCAATTAGACAGTCATATGAACCCAACGGTATGATGCTTACATCTAACTTGTGCTAAGTCCATTCATATCTTTCAGACAATCTTTAACCAACTCATTGATCTTTCTCTTAGCTCCCATGGATAACTGAACTAGCAAAAAATTATTATGCTTACTTCTTTGCAAGTGAAATATTTCAACAACGTTAGCATTCATGTAACTATGGCTAGCTCCAGAATCAATCAAAATTGTTATGGATTGGTTATCAATCTTACCTTTCACTTCGATCACGAGGGATTGATATTAAGCTTGTTTGTTGTCCAAGGATGCATAAATACTTAGCATGCTTCCTCCCATGTCTTCCACTGTTTCAGCCTCCTTAATGTTGTGGAAAATCCTCATTCTTTCTCTTTTGTGAGGGCAGTCCCTATATAAGTTATTTCCCTCACATCCCCAACATCGTACAGGTTGTTGCCTTGGCCTTTTCCTAAATGAAGCTTCATTCTTGTGCTCATTTTGGGTTGCTTGACCTTGTTGCTTTGCTTGGGAATTATTTATGAAAAAGGGTGGCTTAAAACCTTTCCGCCTTTGATCCTTTTTCCCTTTCATCTTGCATTCCAGCCTTTTTGGAAAACTGGCCTTCCTTTGCTTTGCTCATAACGATGCCTTGCTCTCCTTATTGTTTCTTCCAAGGTTTTGGGGTTGTCATATTGAATCTTGTCATTGTAGAAGGAGGGTAACCCACTTAGAAACCTTTGGATTTTGACTTTCTCATCCTTGATGAAGTCAATAATTCAAAGAACCGCTTCTGATATTCCTCCATTGACATGGTTCCCAACTTTAGTTCAAAGAACTCTTTCATTTTTCTTTCGTAGTAATGCTCAGACAAATATTTCTCTTGGAAATATCCTTTGAACTGCCTCCATGAGATCCTCTTCTCATCAAGGTTCTTGGCTTGCTTAAGTTGATCCCACCACATGGCTTCCTTTCCTTGCAAGTGGTAGGTGGCAATTCTAGCTTCTACCCGAGAGGGGTAATCTTGCAATTTGAAATATTTCTTCATTTCCAATAGCCAAGCCTCAACATCTTCTTCTTTCTTGTGCTCACCATTGAAAGTCRGTGGTTTAATCTTCCTGACTTCACCCTGCAAGATGTCTCCCTYAGGCCTTCTCCTTTGCCTCCGAACATGAGACACACTTGGAATGCTCCTTGGACCTGAACTTGTATGAGTTCTTCTGGTGGATTGCCTTGGCGAATGATGGTGTATGCTCRTGCTTCTTGACTACCTATCATTTCCATGATCATCCCTTTTKCTATGGGATATTGATGCTAATACTTGTCTAGAATTAGTTGCTTGCTTGGTGCCAGAATACTTGTTGACTTGCTTATGCAACATATTTAAGCTCTGAAGTATCTCTTCATGAGCTTTCATAATTCTTTCATTATCAKCCCTGTAGCTCTGCACTCCCCTATGCAAACTTCTCACAATGACAAGCTCTTGCTTATCTMTTCTTCCATTTGATTATGTCTCAACATTCCCCATACTGACATGCATATCTATGACTTCTTCCTCGTGGATGTAAGATCCCTTAGCATCTTCCATAACTCCATTCTTCATATAATAACTAAAGCTACTTTATGTACCTCTAATTCTGCAAGAAATGTGTATGCAATAATTATTGTTAGATATGTATAGCATAAAACATTTCATGCATTAGAATACATATTATTTCTTTGATAATTTATAAAGGACACATTGCATCAATTTCACATTCTAATTTCTTAGATGCATTCCTCTTTGAAAGAACTTCCGAACAAATGTACTCATGCCTCAATTTGAATTATGAGTGAAAAGTTACAAGAATTTCATGCTGCATTTCCACTCTTTTATTGCTACATAAATCTATTTATTAATTTCTAGAAGATTTTATTGCTCAATTCAAATTTATGGGTGGACAAATGTCTTATAATCCTCAAGACGTTTCAAAATACTATTTGCTTCCTCAAATCCGAGCTCCGGGATGAAAGTTATGGCTTCTTGAAAAAGCAATTTTCACCCATTTTTTGTGCATTTTCTCTACTGGTGCAATTTTATTGAAATGCCAACTTTTGTCAATTGCAGACATAGATCATAATAACAATAGGTAATTCATAACAACTCTCAAAATTTCAATCTGATGTTCCAGTAAAAAATTACAACAATCTGGAATCTACAACTTTGTCCTTTTTCAATCCTTTTCCAGACTAGAATTTTTAGCAGAACTAGCTATCTCTCCATATGTGCACTTTTACAAAAATTTCATTAAATCAAAGTTGTTTGTCTTGATGCGTATATAAAAATTTGACTAAATAAATTTTTCCAGTGTTGTGATCTAGGGTCACTTTTCCTTCTCCGAAAATCTAAAAAATCCCCAAAAATTGGCCCGAAATAGTGGATTTTGGCTTATTTCAATGTTCCCATTCCAATCCCCATAAGATTTATTCAGTTCCTTCATGGGTTATTTATGTGTCTGCGTTTTGGACTCTCCCCAAGAGTTTTGGCTTAATTGGACTTATTTCAATGATCAAGACCCAGATCTTTAAAAACCACTATTTTGCAATTTTTGCCAAATTCAAGCATAATTGGACAAGGGCCCTCTATGGTGATTTTGTATACCTCCTCTCTGTGGAAAAAACCCATAAGTTTCATCCCAATCCGATGTAATTTTCTATAGTTATGGCCAAAATAAGAAAATGGCTTCAGACTTAGTTTTTTTTTTTTGAAATTGTGGAACAATTTTGCCTACGTGTAATCTGCATCGTTGATCTCAGGTTGGAAGCAATATGGACCATTGATCTATTCTCTATTAGCCATTGACGACAAACGTTCTCCTTTGGCACGCACAATACTTCCCCAAATTGTTGACCCGGTCCTTGACCATCAACCCAACTCCCCGACGACCGACTTGCACACAACTCCAAACTAATTGACATAGTCGTCGATTGTCTACGATCTTTGTTGGAGAATGGAATTCCCAACAACTTTGGCTGACGCCCAACCATTGGCCCATCGACAATCAATGATCCCCAATGGTTGTCGAAAACACTTCCTCAATTCAGCTAACCCAACCGCCAGCCATCGACCATCTCTATTGGCTTACGTGGCATGACATGTGGATGATGGCATCATCACCATCTCCCTCCATTGACCATCGACTAATTCTCTTAGACGATCCAAACACCTCACTGAATTGGTCGATGCGTGACCATTGACGCGTCGGTCATCGACGACTTCTCTTGCTTGATTCGAAACACTTCATCGAATCTGTTGACGCCTGACCATCGTCCCCTCGGCCATTGACAATTTTCATCGACGATTGAAAACAGTTCGGTGGATTCGACCAACCCCGACCGTCGGCCATCGATAGTTAGAAATGTCTTATGGTCAAACCAAACTCTTCGCCCTTTCGGCCAACCCGACCATTGATTGTTGACAATTTCTCTTGGCAATTTCTAACACTTAGGAAAATTTCAACATTTCTCTAATTGATCTAGACCGTAAATATGATCCATTTCACAACCCCCAATTTAATCCTAGCCATTGATCTCATCAACCTTTCAAATGGTCCAATCCTTATGAATTTTTAAATTTTTCAAAGCAAATCTCAACCGTTGATCTTGAGATCAAATGCGATTTTGGTCATTGATTCACCAAACTGCCTGCAACTCTATAGGCCGCCATTAAAACTCAAATTTTGACCATTCCAGGTCGAATTTCGACCTACAACTTCACCACTCTACTCCATTAACCCTCTCAAATCGTCCGAAGTGATTAAAACTCATATTTCACTCACAAAATTGGGGATTTCTATTTAAAATCTTCGTTTTTCCCCAAACTCGTCACAGACAAAATCTGCAGTGACAAATTTCACGAATTCGCAGCCATCTTGGCCCATACAAGCCCAATGTTTGAACCATAGGCTCTGCTACCATAATGTAACGTCCCCCAACCCATCTGAGGGACATTACGATGCAAAATACTCATAAAAATGAAATTTCTGCTAACTAAATTAATTCATTTACAGTTAACTAATTTTCTGTAGTGTTCAACTACAAATTAAAATAGATTTAGCTACTGTCTACAACCATAAAATAGAAGCATCTACAACATTCTAATAATCATCATGAAATGCAGCTAAACAACTCATTACAACAGCATATAAATCATTCTCATTTACACAAAGTTCATGCACAACAATAACACATGTAAATAACTCAACAACAAGAAAAAAACTTATCTTTAAACCAGAGTTGTGCAACCATTTGCTTGGGACGGACGTTCCACCCAACCATAGACCGACTATCCCAAATCTCAATAGTCAGTCACCCCCGAGATGAGGCTAGTAATCCATGAAAGAGGGTGGTCTCTCACAATCCACTCAACTCATAAACTCACAACCCAAATGATATTCTCCTCTAGCTATCTCGATTTTCCACCAGCTCTCTTCCTCTTAACCTGCCCAACCTAAGGAATGTACCCCTTCATTGATCTCAGTCCCTCGGGCGTCCCATTAGTTTATCAGGGTCTCTCTAGAACAGGTAACCAAGAATCTCTCAGCTGGGAACTCAAGGGAACTTGTTGCTAGGAAAACTATTAGCAAACCAACAACAACAATTGCTAATTTAGTGCAACCCACACCAAAGTTCACTCTTCGGGCTTGACAACATGGCTCTTCAATTTCAAGCTCCAAATACGCTCCAATAAGCTCCAACTTTCTCTAGAATTCACCCTCCATGGTTTCACCATCTTCATGCTATGTTTCTTCCTCTCCCCTTGCTCCTCATGCACAAAAACTCAACGTGTAAACTCCCCTCACCCCCCATACAAATTTCCTCTCTTTTGTTTGCCTTTATTTACTCACACTTTTCCATAAGCTGATTGTACTCAACCCCCAAGTGCCCAATAACTTTGAGATGTGACTACTCACACCCACCCTCTTACATGTATTCAATGATTGGATTTGGGAACTCTCAATCAAAAATACAATAACAAATTTAGGAAAATGGGCTGGATTAATACACATGGGTAATTCCCCCTTGGACCCCTCTTGGCCATTATCCTAGACACTCCCCTCTCTTGTGGATTAGTTCATCCCTCATGTCCATGTCCCCTTAGCAGCTGGCATCACATTTTTATTATTAAAACATAGAAATACAATTCACACATTACATCGCTTTGGCCATAGCCACACATTATATCTACATAAGGATTAATTAAACTGGGGATTATAGTGGGGATGTTACATCATTGAAAGACCATCAACAAAATCTAAGAGACGATAGATGAGAATGGAGATTTGGTTAAGATATTATAAGGACCGACATAAATGGGGGTTAAACACTTCAAGAATATTTATAAGGAACTTAATAGGGTCAACATTACTAAGATTATTTAAGTAGCATCCTATTTTCCAAGACTAGTTTCAAATGAGAATAATCAGTGGATGTATGAAGAGGTCACTAAGGAGGAACTATTGACTGTCATGTCCTCATTCCACAAAGGCAATAATCTTGGTCATGATGGGTGGACTATTGAGTTCTACCTGGGTATTTTTGTGACTCTGGGAGAATATCTACTCATACTAGTGGAAGAAGTAAGAACAACACGTAGGGTACTTGGCTCTATTAACTCCACATTTATTGCACTTATTCCAAAGCAAGACCATCCTGGAAATTTTGATTGATTTAGACCCTTAGCTTTGTGTAATTGTGTTTACAAGATTATTTCCAAGCTTCTAGCAATGAGGTTAAAGAAACCATTTTTAGAAGTCATCTCTCCTTAACAGTTTGTATTTTTGGAAGGGCACCAAATCCATGAAGCAATTGATTCACCACAAGAAGGTCTTCATACCATAAAAATCAAATACTTACTTACAATGGTGATAAAGTTGGACTTATGTAAAGCTTTTGATAGGGTGTGTTGGATATATTTGTGTTTAATCCCGATCCATATAGGTTTGAATCTATCCATTGTAAATTGGATCATGGGTTGTGTCACCTCTATATCTTACATTGTACTTATCAATGGATCAACCTCCCCATTCTTCAAACCATTTAGAGGATTGAGACAAGGTTGTCCTTTGTCCCCATATATGTTCTTATTAGTGGTGGAGGGTCTGAACAAGTCTACCATAGAAGCTAAAAGGACAAAATCTCTTCGGGGCATCAACACAGGAGGTACTACAAATCTTTTGCACCTATTATTCATGGATGATGTTTTCATTTTTGGCAAAGGTAATTGGCATCCATATAGAGTTCCCATGAGGTGTAGTCAACCACAATACATAAGTTATTATTATTGTGATTAGTTACATTTACTATTATGAATTATTGCAATATATCATTCCTTAATTTAGTCAATGTGTATAACACGAACTCAAAATCTCTCCTCCACTTACTTAACCAATTTTGAAGGATTCTCCTTAAAAAAAGTGGACAAACCAATCGTGTTGTAAAGAGGTGACACAAACAAGAGCAGATATAATTAACATCATGGTTATGAAAGTTGAAACATTGTTTTTTTTTTTCCATATAAAGTATGTAATCACAACATACTTTTATAACTGTGTTTCTAGGAGGTATGTTTGACACAATGTGATATTGGTCCTAGAGTTCCTTAAGCTAGTGGAAAGTAAAATAAAGCCCAAAAATTTGACTAAGTTTCAAGGGTTGCTTAGTCTATCTCTCCTTAAATGATGCAATGATCCAATATCACAATAATCCACCAACCTCCTACACACAAGCAACATGATTTGTCTCACATATTAGAAGGAGTTACATTATTTGACTCAACCTTTAATTAACATGTATAATTATTTTGTTTTTTACTTTATACCATAGAAAAAAAAATTGAATGAACATGTATACAAATTTAAGATGAATGAATTCTTATTATTTTAAGAATCAAATATTTACTTTCACCGTGCTTAGTACAATTATTAATTAATTTATTAGTCAATAGTCTAAGCACAAATCAAGTATAAGGTGAAAGATGTACAAATGTAACAGTGTAGTCCTTGTGTTGTCATGTTGTTTTGTACTTTCCAACATTAACAAAACAAAAACAACCATGTCCATGTACTTCAAATTAGTGAAAAATATTATGAATACTTGTTTTAACTTTTGTCACTTTGCAATTTATTATTCATGGACATATTTTTTTTAATGTGAATGAATGAAGAGTGTTAAAAGGTACTTCACATTTTATTTTTTCATTACAATTTTATTTGATATTTGTAAATTATTTTTCATTTGTAATTAGTGAGGGAAATGAGGATTAGATATTAAATATTATTAGAGGTGAAGTTAGGGTAAAGTATCAAATATAATGAATTAAGGGTAAAGTGTGATGTGTTAGGAGTCATGGGTGAAGCATTATATGTTAGAGTCAATGGTAAGGCATTGAGGGGATGGTAAAGTGTGATGTGTTAGGAGTCAAGGGTGAAGCATTATATGTTAGGGTCAATGGTAAGGCATTGAGGGATGGGTTCAAGGATAAAGTGTTGAATGTTAGGTGTTGAGCATTAATTAGCATTTGGGGTCAAGGTTTAAGGGGTCAAGCATTGGACATTAGAGTTAAAACATTAAGTATTAGTGATAAAGTGTAAATTGTTAATTGCTAGGGGTCAAGGGTAAAACACTAGGTGCCGTTTGGTGTCAAGCACTCATCGAAGTTTAATTGTATAGTGTAAGTGTTCAATGTCAATGGTAAAGTGTTATGTGTTATGGGTGGTTAGCAAATTGTTAAGTATTAGAAGTCAAGGGAATACATTAAGGTTAGGCCATGAAGAGTAAAGTGTTAAGTGTTATAAGTCAATGGTGAAACGCCAAATATTCAAGGAGAAAGCGACGAGGGATGGGAATCAAGGATAACACAAAAAGTTTTAGAGATTAAGGTTGATAAAACATTGAGTGTTAAGAGTCAATGGTGACAGGTAAGTTGTGCACTTGTCAAGGATTGCAAAACAAGGTTAAAGGGAAAAGCATTAGATGTAAGAGGTACCCTTGATTATATACTTAATTTAATTTAATGCAAATATCTTGAATAATTATCCATTAAAAATGAAACCATTAATAAAAATATAAAAAAAAAAATCCAACATAGGCATTGATTTTCGATGTTTACTTACAATCCATAAAATGTTGTTCTTTGAGTAGAAATGTCATTCATGTTCACCACTAAGCAATGTAATGGGAAAGCTTTGTGTAAATAATAACATCGATCGATGACATAAGCTAATAATTAATCATGACACTTTTTGACATTATACTCAACGCTTGAAAGGTTGACAAATGACATATAAACTATGATGCTTTTGAACGACATTTTCAATGCCACGACCACCTCCCAAAATATATATTTTTGGGGTAAATGTAGTGGTGGGAGGCCAAATGGCCTACCGTGTTTATGTAATTGACATTATATTTTGATTCTTTTAACATTTGAACATTAAAGCCTCATGGTTCTTACGAAGACAATACATTAAAGCCTTGTGGTTCCCACAAAGACAATATTTAGCTTGTAGTTAGTGCAACTATAACAACCCACAAACTATTTCCAATAAGGAAGTGACATTATTTATGATTAGACATGCGATTAACATAGACTTGGTAACCTCTTCTTGTTTTTTTTTTTCTATGAGCAACCACCAATTTAATGTCTTTGACATCATGATATTCATTAATTATTGTGCCATCTCACCATAATTGAAAAAATAAAATGTATTGTCCATCAAAGTGACCCTCTCTTAGCCATTCATGATCAAAACTCCTTGTAGAATGTCTAATCAACCAAGTCCACAACTCATTATCATATTAGTACTTAACTTATCCCCACAATATAGACCCTCACCAAATCCACTTGGCAATTTTGAGTTGTCGCATTACTTTCTCATGACAGAATGACAGAAAGGGAAGACTTTCCATGGATTCAAAATGAATTAAAAGCCATGGTCATTAATTCCTGAGTGATAAAGCTCAAAGGTTGATATGACTCATTATGGTTATTTGAGAAAATAAAAAAAGAATCTTCAAACATATTGACGAGAGCAATTCATTTGATGGGATATGTAAATTGACTAGAATCCTACATCAATGATTTATTGACCAATCTGAAGTGAATTGGTCAACATAGCTCCAATCAAATGTTACAAGATTCCTTAAAACAATGTTGCCACCCTCAAAGACTTGCTGTATACATAAGCTTGTAATGGTATATTCATCATTCTTTACCTGAAAGTAAAAACAATAAATATGAATAAAATAAATTTCACAAAATAGAATGTGAAACTTTATTATAATTTTTTTAACAAAATAACATTTAATCTTTTTTTTCTTCCATTTTTTAAAACTTTAACAATAAAAACAATTTCAAAATACATAAATATAAATAGTAAAAGTAAAACAACTTGGCACATTAACTTGATAAACGTGTAATCTTTTCGGTTAGCAAAAGTGAAACTCTACAATCATCATGTCCTGTCCTAATCCCGTATAGAATCTCTAGGATGTGTCCCTTTACTGAACTTTATTTTCAACTTTACAAATTTTAGGTATTTCCTATCTATTTAATATATTAAAAAACCATTTCATTTGCAATGGCATTTAGGGGAGGAGCAGAACGTCACACTGGACAGAGCTAAAATGCCGACTGCCGACATTCTTCTTCACCTCTGCAAACCTCATGCTTAAGCCCTACATTCTGCAAACCCCAGTCCCTTTTCTTTAATCATCTGCAAATCGTTTATTGCTCCAGTTTGAAAGCTGGAAATCGGAGGGAACAACGCATAATTCAGAGATGTATAACAACAACGTCCATAGGGAAATCGATAGACGAGGGGGCTTCAACAGCGGCAGGGACAGATTCCGCAGGGCTGTCAGAAACATTCCGACGGATTGCAGGCCTTATGGTGAACATGATGCTGCTTATTTCAGCTCCTATGCCCATGTCGGGATTCACGAAGAAATGATCAAGGTGAGCATTCTGGTATTATGTGTATAATATTGCTGGTAATGGTGCTGTTAGGGAATGCTTTGAGTTTTTAAAATGAGAAAGTCAAGCGGCACAGGCAACTCGTCTGGAAGGGCTGTGTTTTGTTTTGTGTTATTCCATGTGAACTCGGGGAATATGGGAAGAATAGGCATTCATTTTGTTAAAAAACATAGTACTGATTTAGAAGAAACTTTCTTGTAGGTGGTTTTATTTTGTCCAGAAAAACCGCCTACATGACTATGTATAAAGGATAAGGTTTTGCCTCGATTATTGTGAGCTATGTTACTAGAAAACTGACCAGAAGACCCCTTTCTCGTTCTGTTTCGGTTTATGTTCTTGTTCTCGTTGTCATTCTCGTCTTGAGATGACATTAGTACATTACTATTCAATTCAATTTATATGTATATCAGGGTTCACGACGCACGTTTCTTATCCCCAAAACCCTCCAGTCCTATTTGTTGTTCCATCTTCCATTTATGGTAGCATAGATTGAGAGATCTTCATGTCGAAAATAACATCATTGGCAATGCCTGTATGTGCACTATGCTACTAGAAACATGGCCGGGAGACCCGTTTTCATTGTGTTCGTGTTGTCATTTCCATCCCCGTGTTAACACTATACTCTGACATTCATAATCAATTTTATATGTAATTCATGTTGTGTACATTGAGTAGTAAATTTTGTGTGTTTAAAAGATCGGGGTTATTTAATTTTTTTTGTTTTCCTAGGTTACAAAGTCCGGGGAAAACCCTTGAGTACTTCCCCTCATTTCAAGGATGATACCTAGGATAAACCCTAGAATCTTTAGGGCACAAGACCGATCAGCAACAAGGCTCGAAGTCGTTACAATAATATACATGTTAAGAGCTCAACATGTTACTTGTGGGAATTGAACTTGGGTGGGGAGGATAACAATCATTCCTCCTGTTATCGCTCCAATAGTCACCCCGAGACTACAAATGGGGGTAAGCCTGGTAACATTAAATTTGTTTCAAGTGGGTTTAACGTCGGGAGTCAGGCCAAGACTGCAAAGAAAGGAAAAGATAACAGAGGTTGCTGCAGATCAGTCCTGGACCGTTGGGCTATGGAGTCATAAGTATCGTGCTTAATGAAGGCGTTTAAACTGCCTATCAGACAAAGGATTTATGTGGTGATGAGGAGAAGGAAGACATAATGTGTTTGAGTGATAAACGATGAAACATGGGCAAGATGACAGTAGATCCTCTACCACCTCAGGAATCCATAGATCAAAGATGCTACATCCAGACAAGAAGAAAAACAACAAGCGTCTGAGTGATAAACGATGAAAGATGGGCAAGATGACAACATATCCTCTACCGCCTTAGGAATCCATAGATCAAAGATGCTACATCTAAACAAGAAGAAAAACAACAAGCGTCTGAGTGATAAATGATGAAAGATGGGCAAGATGACAACAAATCCTCTATCGCCTTAGGAATCCATAGATCAAAGATGTTACATCTAGACAAGAAAAACAGAACAACATGTAAACTAAGAAGACAGTCCGATAAAACAACTCAAAGGAATCTTCAATAACATAATATTTTACAATCCATGCTCCTCAGGCTTACAAACTGAAAAATACAGTGCCCTGCTACTAAAGCTCTCTCGGCTCTCTGGCCTCTGAACCCCCTTTGCTTTGTTTTGATCTCCTGCTTTTATACTCAGAACGATGGTCAACAGCCAGGAATCCTAGTTGGCCCTCTTATCATAGGGTTCTTCACGTGGGTCTTTCTTTTGTCAGAAGGCAAGTCGGATCGGCATGGGTCTGCTGGAACAACTGCCCTCTGTGGTACTTCGGGCTGACAGTCCTGTATCTATGGCCAGACCCTCCATGCTTTCTATTTATGGGGTGAGTTGAGCTTTCAACCACCACTCTCTCGTTTCATTAACTGAATCCTCCTCGGGATCGGAGCACGGCTGCACGACTAGCGGGCGACCACGTGTTGCTCATGGATTGGGCGTTGAATAAGCGGGTGGTTTTGAGGCCGCAAAAGCCAGTCCTTGTTCATTGGCTGAACCCTCCTCGGGATCGGGACGTGACTTGACTATTAGGGGGTGGCCACGTGCTGTTGTTGGATACGACGCTTTAAGAGCACGTGATTTTGGGGCCGTCGAAAGCGGTTTGGACCCACACTGCTTTCGGGCCTGAAATGAACCATCTTTTGCCACGTAGCCTCCCTGCAAAACTGCGGTTTGGATTTCGGTTCGCCTTTGGATTTTAACGCCCGCGCAGCTTGTGGCTTCGAAATGACTGGTGGCCGTTGATCTGGCCGCGATCTGTGACCTGGGTGCGCCTGCTATTTTACCGCCCTCGCTAAAATTTATCCGCTTGCCAACTATGGAATTCCTCCAACCTTGCTCAAAGATGGCGCTAAACTGAACTGCGCAGGGGATCTCTGCTGCCGCAAACTGCACCCTCCTGTTGCCTGTGCTCATGGCTGTCACCTGCGACCCTGAACAACTTCATGTGATAACACCTCCCAACCACCCGAACTAAACCCAATTGACATGGGGTTATTTAATGTTGTCTCTTTCTTGTATTCTTTTTATTAGTATTCTTTTTTATTATCATGGTTGGCTTTTTTTCACTTTTACATTACAGATGTGAACTTTTTTTTCCTTTTTGTTTATTAGATTATGTGACTTTATATATCTCATGCATATCCAGTGCCAACTTAAATGTTATTATTTTTATTTTATTATTCTTAATATTTTATTTCATTTTTTTCATCGACGTATTCCATGTCACTTTTATGTTATGTTACACGTCTTATCCATATTGGGTTGTAGAATGCACCTCGCTTCCCTTGGTGCAATAAGGGCCTAATGACTTTGTTATTGACTTAAGTCAAGCTAGAGTTTTTGCATCAATTTTGGTATAAATTGGGGTTTTCCCCCTCTCATATGTATATCTCTATTCATTTTATCAATACAATCATCTACTGTTTGGTGTTTATTGGAGACATCTCTCTCCTTTACTCATATTTGTTGGTGCAATCCACCCTCGAGTATGTAGGTGCCCTCAACCTTTTTCTTTCTTTTGGCTATTTATTTATGTTTTCTATGTTTCTTCTTTCCATTGTTATAATAGTAGTTCCATTTTGGGTATTGGAACACTACAAGTTGGTATCAAAGCTTAAATGTGTCTTTTTTATACACACAAATAAACAAAAAAAATTGAAGGGAAAATCTTAGTATGTGACTAAGGGAGAGTTGCAAGAAAGATTTAGGAATTTTGCAGAAGAGATGTGGCTACAAGCCCTAGGCAAAGGGCCAAGGGGACACAGTCCAAAGTCTTCATTCCATAATTGAGAAGGCTTTGGGGAGGAAGAGGAGCGAAACCCCTTTAGTATGAAAGGTAAGCCCCCTTCGAAATTATATTAGTTTTTGGTTGCTCTGAGAGTTTTTTCACTTATCTAGGTGAATGCTTCATGGGATGTGAAAGGCTTGTGGTCTCCTAGCTCCTTTGTTTACTTTGACTTACATTTAGAGAACTTAGATTAGGCATATGCTTGCCTTTGGAACAATGCCAAGGAGGCACACTTCTTCATGTGGTAGTTGGCACATGTGGTGTATTTGTCATCTTCTACAAGGGCACACTTGTTGAGAAGGATGGGGACTTGGCACATGTGGAGTAACCACTTTGGAGGAGGTGTTAGGCACTTGGAGGTTGGGCGCTTTGTCTTAGGAGCATGTAACCACCTTACACAGAGTTTGAGGAGGAATGCTTGTGTTAAGGAGCCATTGATTGGAGGGTGCACCATCTTGGAGGAGCTCTTGAGATGTGGACCTAGATTGGAGGACGCACCACCTTGGGGGTTGGACAAACCCTAGTGTGACATGTGGACACCTTGCTTTGAGGAGTGCTCCATTTGGGGCTTTGTTTGTTGACTTACCCTAGGGTTGCTTGTGGACGTAGTCCATGTTTTATTGTTGGCCTCCCTCACCTCAGTATATAAGGGAGGAGAGTGTCTTTGTTATTGATAACTACTTTGTATCTTACAGATTGATAGTTGGTGTGATGCTAGCTATTTGGAGAATTTTGGAAGATCATGTATTACTACTCTTGTAACAAGGATTAGTGCCTGTGGGATGCAAGCACTAGGGTTCCTTGGCTTGTGAGATGCAAGTGTTGAGTATTGTAGCTTGTTGGATGCAAGTTTGTGAATCTCCTTGCTAGCTTGTGTGATGCAAGTGGGAGATCTTGGAGTTTGACAATTGGTGTAATGCTGACTTGTTTGGAAGCTCGAAGGATTGGCTTGTAGAGATTGGTGGGATGCCTTGCTTGGCCTTTGTATTGCTGGTTAGATTTTGCGGTGATTGTGGATGCCCTAGCTAGGGTTTAAGAGTCCTTGCTTGGGATGAGCTGAAAGGACTTGTTCTACCAGCTTGGGATGTGCTAATGTATTGTACTTTATCTTTATTATTGTGATAATATAAAATGTACCACTACTGTTGTGAATTTGTGATTGCAAATTTGATTTTTTCTCACGTATCGAGCATGTTTCATGGTTGTCTTAATATGCTGATTTATTAGGACAGCGAGGCTGAATGCTATGTTGTTTTAGCATGATTAATGAAACTTTCAGATTTGATTTGTTGCTATTATATTTCCGCTGTAATTGAAGTAATTTTCAGATTTGTGGATTGAGATAAATTTTTCCCCAAGGGCTGCTGAAATGATCTATATGCTTGAAGTCTTTGCGGTGTTTACTTTCTTGAGTTTGCCTAGAAGTAGCATTGGGTAGATTTGAAGCTTCTTGTAGGGCTGTTGAAGAAATTAGTTTCAGCACTAAGGCTAAGAACTCTATGAAGTAGAGGTCCGTGGCCTTGTAGAAGTGAGAGATGGAAATTTTATATGGGCAAATTTTTGAAATTTCTACAAATTCCAGGTGCCCTGGAACCATCAAAGATAGTTTCAACCTTCAGATGAAGATCCCACAATATAAATTTGGTAGAGAAGTGGAAGTGTATACATGGCTAAGCATCAAGTTGGCATTCAAATTTCTTGTATTCTGTTTTATTATTATGGTTGGCTTTTTTTTCACTTTTTCATTACAGATGTGAACTATTTTTACTTTTTGTTTTTAGGATTACGCGACTTTGTATATCTTATCCACAACCAATGGTGACTTAAATGTTATTAATTTTATTATATTATTTTATTTTTTCATGAACGTATTCCATGTCACAGTTGCATTATGTTACATTACATATCTCACCCATACTACGTTGTAGAATACACCTTTCTTCTCTTGCCCCAATAAGGGCATAACGACTTTGTTAGTGATGTAAGTCTTAAGTTTGGGTTTTTACATCATTATTGTTATAAATTAGGGTTTCCCTCCTCTCATATGTATCTCTCTCATCATTTATTGATAGAATCAACCAATGATTGGTGTTTATTGGAGACGTCTTTCTCCATTACTCATATTTGTTGGTGCAATCCACCCTTGAGTGTGTAGGTGCCCCCACTTGTTTTCTTGCTTTTGGCTATTTATTTATGTTTTCTATTTTGCTTATTTCCTTTGTTATAATAGTAGTTCCATTTTGGGTATTGGAACACTACAAGTTATAGAGCGTAAGTTGAATTTTTTGTTCTTGCTATGTGTGTCTTTTTTCTAAATACAAACAAACAAACAAACAAAAAGCCGAAGGGGAAAAATCTCGGTATGTGACAAGGCAGAGTTGCAAGAAAGCTTTAGAAATTTTGCAAAAGAGATGTGGCTACAAGCCCTAGGCAAAGGGCTAGGGGACATGGTCCAAAGTCTTCATTTCGTAATCAAGAAGGCTTTGGGGAGGAAAAGGAGGAGCTAAACCCTTTTGGAATGAAATTTAATATCCCTTTGAAATTACATGTGACATGGAACCATCAAAGACACAATTTTAACCTTAAGATGAAGATCCCATAATACAACTTTGGTGGAGAAGTGGAAGTGTATACATGGCTAAGCAAGGTGAAGTTAGCAGTCAAGGTGCAAAATGTAATGTGCTAAGACTTGCCTCTTTTGGCCATCAAGGCACTCCATGTTAGTTTATTTGGTTGCTTCGACCGTGTTCTCCACTTCTTTTCACCTTCAAAATTCGAGCTGTTGTTTGCTTGTCTTATGCTGGAGAAGGGTGCACTTGTGTGAGGGAGATCTTCATGCAAGGATGGCGAGCAACGAAGAATGTTGTGTTGTCGCTATTCTTTTTGGTGAGTTAGAGCATGAAGTTTTGCTTTTGTGTGGGCACACTATGTGTTACATTGATTATTGTTGTAGTTCATTTAGTCTTAGTAGAGGGATTTTGCTAGAGCGTGAGCTAGGATAGTAGAGTGATTTTGTTAGTGTGTGATAGTATGGTTTTTGAGTGAGAAGCTTGTGTGTAATACCAAGCTGCCTGATTTCTCTTTTCCATGGATAATAGCAATGAATGTGATTGGTGTTAGTTTTGTAGTTTGGAAGGTGTCTCAGCATGGGCCTAAGTGTCCTAGGCATGCTGATGGACACATTAAATACCCATATCAATTTTATTTATTTTATCCTAAGTTTTAACTTAGGAAAAATTCAAAAGTCACTGAAAGGACTTTTTCCTCAGATTTATGAAAAAGTCACTTTTAAGAAATTAATAATTCACAAAAGTGTATGTTTGGAGGCTTCTAGAAGTCTCTTGAAAAATTGAATTAGAGAGATAAATAGAAGGGCTGAGGGTGAGAGGGATACACATTCTCATTTGTGAGAAGAGGAAGAGGGTGCTTGGGCAAGAGAAGGAGAGGGCAAGCAACTGAGGAAGAGGGTGAGTTTTGGGCCAGATTTGGGCAACCAGTGGAGGCCGAACTAGGGCCATACTGGGCAGTAGAGAAAGGCCGAACTCAGGCCACATACAACAGATTTCAGGAGGTCGGTTTTTCAGGGCCGAAAAAGTGGGGCCGAAAATGCAGGCCAAATTTGTTGGGCTGTTTTTTTGCCGAGTGAGGAAACTTGCTGAGGAAATTTTTGTAAGAAATTTCTGATTTTTTGTTGCTGTAAATTCTATTGAAAGCCCATAATAGAAGCCCCTCTTTGCTGGTTTTCCCCACACTGGGTTTCCAGGGTATTTTTGGTGTTGTCCATTTTATGTGTTTGGTTTTCTGTATGTGCTTCTGCCGCTATTTTTGTTAAATAACTCAACTGTAATATTTATGCATAATTTTTTGAGTTTATATCAACATTGATTAAATTCTGGGTAGATAAAATTATTGGCATAATATTCTGGTTGTTGAGTTATAGGAAATTTAACATGGTATCAGAGCTTAGCCTTTGAGTATAGAAGGAGCCAAGTTACTTTGCTGTGCAGACCAGGGAGTAAATCAACAAAGGAGGATGTGTGACCATAAGTGTGTGGGAAACAGAGCAACGAACTCAAATGGCTAGTGCAGGCTTAAGGTTTAAGGACAGGCTGGATGGTGCCTCAAAATTCTATCCTTCGAGGGAGTGTATTGGTTTGGTATCGGAGGAGAATGGACTGTTGGAAATTGCTAAAGGCAAAGTGGCAACCCCTATTGATCCAGTACAACTAGCAACTCACAACAAGAAAGATGTCAAGGCCAGCAGGATAATTATGGATGGAGTCAAGGACCACATTATTCCTCATTTGTCTGGCAAGAAGATAACTAAGGACATGTGGGAGGCCCTAGTGAAGCTGTACCAGTCTGACAACTAGAGCAGGAAGATGTTGCTCAGAGAGAAGCTGAGAAGCACGAAGATGGCCAAGGGAGAGTTGGTGGTCACTCACCTCACAAAGTTCACTCAGATTAGAGATGAAATGGCAACTGTGGGAGAGGCAGTGGAGGAGACTGAGTTGGTGAGGATAGCCTAGAATGGCTTCACCAAGCAGTGGGAAGTATTTGTCCGTGGAGTGGTGGCTCGGGAGAAGCTCCCTGATTGGGAGAGTATGGGAGGACTTCACCTAGGAGGAGGTGAGACTTGATGCCACTTAGGCTAGCCAACCAAAGAGTGAAGATGAAGAGAATGTGGCTCTTCATGCGAAGAAGGGCAGTGGAGAGGGAGGTTCCAGAGACATGGGCAAAGTGAAATGCTTTGCATGTCACAAGACTGACCATTATGCCAACCAATATCCCAAGAAGAAGAAGAAGAAGGAGGAGGAGGCAGAGGTTGCAGCCATAACATCTACTGAGATGGATGCTTTTGTAGAGAAATTCGAGGATGAATTTTCTCTGGTCACTTTTCTTTCGAGCAACAATGTTGTAGAGTTGGACGATAGTGGGGTATGGTTCGTGGACAGTGGATCATCTTGCCATATGACAGGAATGAGGTCGGTGTTCCTTAGTGTTTCAAAGATGGGCTCAAACTTGCATGTGGGTAGTGGGGCCGACACCATGCATGTAGTGAAGGGGGTTGGATGCGGCAGATTCCGGCTAGAGTCGGGTGGTTCTCTGGAGGTGGCCGGGGTGATGTATGTTCCAGAGTTGAAGGTCAATTTGCTCTCTGTGGCAGCTCTGGGGGATATGGGGTATGTAGTGATGTTAGAGGATGGACAGGCGCTCATACGTGCAGAGGGAGCAAATACCCATGATGTAGCAGTGAGGCTTGGTATTAGAGAGGGTATGATGTATAGGGTGCTAGGACAACCTGTAGCGGGGTCCAAGGGGATCTTGGATGAGAGATTAGTGTCAGTGGCAAAGTCTTGTGGACGAGTGGCTTCATCCAAGACTGCCAAATCTGTCAGCTGGTATGACTTGACATTGATGGAGGAGCCAAGTAGGACATTAGATCAGAGTGCAGCGAAGGTAGCTGGGATGTCTTCTAGTTCAGAGGGAGCAGCTACAACAACAACAAATTTGATGGGATCAGAGATTGATCTAGGTGGAGACACCTCCCTCGCTAAGAGGGAGTGTTAGTTTTGTAGCTTGGTAGGTGTCTCAGCATGGGCCTGAGTGTCCTAGGCATGCTGATGGACACATTAAATACCCAGATCAACTTTATTTATTTTATCCTTTAGGAAAAATTAAAAAGTCACTTAAATGACTTTTTTCTCATATTTCTGAAAAAGTGAGTTTTCAGAAATTAATATTTCACAAGTGTATTTCTGGAGATTTCTAGAAGTCTCTTGAAAAAGTGAATTAGAGTGATAAATAGAAGGGTTGAGGGTGAGAGGGACACACATTCTCATTTGTGAGAAGAGGAAGAGGGTGCTTGGGCAAGAGAAGGAGAGGGCAAGCAGCCAGTGGAGGCCGAACCAGGGCCATACTTGGTAGTAGAGAGAGGCCGAACTCAAGCTACATATTTGATTAAATTATGGTTAGATAAAATTATTGGCATAATATTCTGGTTGTTGAGTTATAGGAAATTTAATAATTGGTGCTACAAATTTATAGTACGCTGTCTTGAATTTCTAGATTGTTGTTTATGTGGATCTAACCTTTAGTTTTTCGTCGCTTTGATCTAGTTTCGTGAATCATTGTATGCAGTGTCTATGTTGCTACATAGTCCCATAGGAAATTTGTCCCTTGCCGTGCTCCAGTGCAGGCAAGAGAGTCTTATATACTGATTTCCTCTGGATTCAATGGCTTGGTAGATCTTGGTTGATATCAATCAACAATCCTCCCAAACAAGTGGGTAATTGGTTTTCAAGTTGCCTAGTCTCTTTGTTGACCCTAAAATCATGAATTCTCAGTTCAAGCACAACCCATGCCTTCTCTTCCCATCAACAATCCCTCTAGCTCGCCACAGACTCACTCATCTCTCAAGCTCATGGGTTTCTCTTATTGGTTATAGCTCATAACATCCATGGATGGGCATACAAGGTCCTTCTTTCAATTTGAGGATGAATGGGAGAATAACAGAAGAAGAGAGCTCTCCTAGAAAATTTACACATTATATATTTTCAATTCATGAGACATACATGCCTTCCAATTAAAATTATGGGTTTCTTCTTGGACATATGGTTAAAAGTAGGTGAGAGAGTTTTCAATAAAGCATGGGCAAAAGGTAGTACTTCTACAAAGGACATGTGGCAAGAACAATTGACCCATAGACCCCTTTTCTCTTCCCCTCTCATGGAATCATAGCCCCCTTGTGCTCCTGGCAACCATTTTGGTGGTTATTTTCTTATATATTATGTTTTCTCATTTTGTACACAGCCTTAAGTATATTGCAATAACCAAGCATGCAACTCAGATGCATAACTATTCACTAGTGGGGCCTTTGCCTTGGGATCCAAGCTAGGAATATTTACAAAGCATGTGACATATTTACATCATGGGGTCATTGCAACTCAACCCTCCTAGCTTGACACTCGTACAAATAACCACACCATAAAGCATTTAATTAATTTAATCTAGTATATTCCAGGGAGAGAAACCCATACTTGGGGTGAGAGATGGATTGCTAGAAACCATAGAGGGAATTTTAATGATTTTGCAAATGCGTTAACTCATAGAACAAATTTTAACTGGGTGAGCCTTATTGTAATGTGCCTAGGGAGGATAATATGGGGTACCTAGGGAGGTATTATCCAAGGGGGATAATGATAGATATGTGGACACATAGTGTGAAAGCAATAATTGTAAGAAGGCTTACTAGAAGGTTCCTTGGAGGATAGATATAACTATATATGGAAGTAGAAGCAATGCAAATTCTTGGTCTAATACCAAGCCGATATGATGTGTGACCTTCTTCTCTCCTGAGATGGTCTATGTGATCTAGGAGCAGTTAAGAAGAAAGGCATGATCACATCATAAGCCTTCCATGTATGCAGTGATGATGAAAAGCTCCTAATATGTTTTATGAGACTTATGTGGTCTATATGCTTTAAGTGGATGTTGGTGCTTTCCCTTGATGTAATGTTGTCTTGCTCCTTTTATGTGTTAACTCGACTCTCCTTTTATGTGTTAAGTCGACCCTCCTCCATGTGTTAAGTTGGCCCTCCTTTTATGTGTAAATCGGCCCTGCTTTTTGTGTCATGTCGGCTCATTATATTTATACTTTATATATGTTATTTTATTGTTATATGTAAAGTCGGCCCAGTGAAAATAAGTTAGGTCCTCCCTAGTGGTTTTGAGGTCACGTTTAGTATATATATGAGGAGATAGCGCCTCATTTGGACACACCTCTGCTCTGAGTTTTTTGCCCTATTGTCTGAGATTTTCAGCCTGCTGTTTAAGGGTTTCATTCTGAGGTTTTTCAGTCTGCTTTGTCTGATATTTTCGGCCTGCTGTTTAAGGTTTTTCGGCCTGCTCTGTCTGAGATTTTCGGCCTACTGTTTGAGGTTTTCGGCCTTGTTTCCACCTTATACACACCTAGGAGACGTGGAAGAAATCTTCAATCCACTCAGTGTGTCCTTGGGGGCAAGTGAGAGTTAAGGTGCTGTCACCTAATCCTCAACTCCTTCGTCTAGGTCAACTCCTAGCGAAGCCAAGGGGGGTAGTCCCTAATAAAATAATCCAAGGCTTAAACTGAAATCTAAGCAAACTAATATTCTAGGAGTTTATTGCATTAACCAAAATAAAACAAATCTATTCTAAAGCATACACAGATCAATTAATCACCACAAGCTAAGTCACCTGACATGATGACACAGGACACGGAGGACATGGAAATACGAGTGTCCGACACGTGAAATTTTGACCTCGACAACAGGACACGGAGGACATGTTTATATATATATATATCTAAAAAAATTATATATGAAAAAAAATTGAAAATTACACATACAAAAATGAAATTTAGACAGAAAGATTCATATTTTGTTAGAAACTAGAAGATTTACACGATACAAAACTTTAAACATAAATGATAATGACAGAGTACAATACTATATCTTTCTTCATTTTGTATAATTTTCAAAACCTGCTCTATCAGGACAAGCCCTTATAATAATTTGCACTAATAGGGCACCCTAAGCCCTTCCACTATATTACAA
>JASDQU010012676.1:95708-126981 GCA_032191745.1 Picea mariana | reverse complement strand
GGAGTTGACCCTTGACGTCATACACTATGGGAGTTGACCCTAGTGTTTCTAGAGGGTGTAGCCTCTAGAAGTCCACATGGAGTGCCATGTGTAACAAACTTTCTCAAGATCGTACTCCTCTATGAATTGAGTTGAGTTGATCTGTGAGGACACTTATCCGAGAAGGGATAAGTGGAGCACTTATCCGAGAAGGGATAAGTGCGGTTGGGCTTATAACCCAACATCCCATGTGGAGAGCACATGAGGACGTGTCAAGGGAGTTGAACCTTGACGTCATACACTATGGGATTTGACCCTAGTGTTTCTAGAGGGTGTAGCCTCTAGAAGTCCACATGGAGTGCCATGTGTGACAAACTGTCTTCAGATCGTACTCCTCTGTGAATTGAGTTGAGTTGATCTGTGAGGACACTTATTCAATAAGGGATAAGTGGAACACTTATTCAAGAAGGAATAAGTGCATTTGGGCTTATAGCGCATCGTCCCATGTGGAGAGAACATGAGGACATGTCAAGGGAGTTGACCCTTGATGTCTCACACTATGGGGATTTGACCCTAAGTGTTCCTAGAGAGAGTGGCCTCTAGAAGTCCACATGGGAGTGCCATGTGTGACAAATCTTTTGCTACTATGGTGGTTTTGTACCACTAGCGGAGACTGCTTGTCTCTGGACAATAGTTGTGTACTACTATGGAAAGATACCTCCCTAGTTAAGAGGGAGTGTTGATGTTTCAGCATCGGGCAGAACTTCTCCTAGATTGGGCTGCAGACCAAGGGAGATAGGATACATTTATCACAAAGGTGCACTTGTGGTAAATGGGCCCAAACGTAGTCCTTCCTTGATCATGACAAGGAATAATATGGACTCGAGGTGCTTGAATTGTTTTCCACGTGTCAGTTTGCATCAGGCCGACATTCACTCATAGGTGTGTGCCTGTGGTGAAAGATCATGGTCTGGTCTTTGTCCTAGTCATGGTGATTTGACAAGGAATGATAAAGACTCAAGATGTTATATGCTATTACATGCGGACCCAAAGCGAGCCTAATCTTAGAGAGAGTTAATTGGCTCAAAGGGAGAGCCGCAGAAGGAGTTTCTCCTCGGTTCAGGTGGGAGAGAGATGTTTCTCAAGACTAACAGACAAGTGTCATGAGTCTAGGGTGAAGTTTGTATACTTCAAAGACAAGATTGACATGTTGCAGAATGTCTCCCTCGTTGAAAGGGAGTGTTGATGTTTGGACAACATCGGGAAGACATTCTCTAAAGATAATAATTAATAATGTAATTATTGATTATTAAATATAGTATATAATAAGTAAATGATAATAATAAATAGTTATTGATTATTCAAGGGACGCATCCTTTCATGGATGATCACCTTATGTTCCCTATATATGGAACACTCATCATTGTAATAACATATCGAATATCTCTCATATCTCATATGAATAAAAACCAACACTCCTCAACCTCTGTTTCCACTTGAAGTGTAACATCCTCCTCCTCCTTCTCCTCCTCCTCCTTCGCTGCCACCGCCTCCCTCAGAAAAAGAAAGAAAGGAATTGATCAGCTTAGTCCAAGAGTATAGGGATGTATTTGCTTTCACATATGATGAACTCAAAGCATATAAAGAGGATGTGTTTCAACATACTATCCCCCTCAAGGATGATACAAAACCTTTCAGATAAAAACTTAGGCGAATAAATCCTAAGTTAGCACCTTTAGTTCAAGCTGAGCTTAAGAAGATGTTGGATGTTGGCATCACTGCTCCAACAAGACATTCATCTTGGTGCTCCAACTTAGCTGTTGTTAGAAAAAAGAATGGGGGGATAAGATTATGCATTGATTTCAGAAATCTAAATCTTGCATGCATTAAAGACAATTACCCCCTACCCAACATGGAGACCCTACTTCAAAGGGTAAATGGTTCCAAGATCATGTCCATATTGGATGGCTTCTCCGGTTATAACCAAGTTTTGGTCAGGAAGGAAGATCAAAACAAAACTACCTTCACCACACCTTGGGTCACCTTTGAATACCTAAGGATGCCTTTTGGCTTACTTAATGCAAGTGCCACTTTTTAGAGAGCTATGGATTTTGCCTTCCATGAGTTAATGGGCAAAATCATAGAAATCTACCAAGATGACTTGACAGTTTTTTCAAAAGAAAGGTCAGATCACATAAGTCATCTTGGGCTGCTTACAATTGTTTAGAAAGTGAAGTATAGAAGAGAGTTTGGTACCAAGACCCTTGGATGTCTCATTGAGTGTCTTAGGGCCAAAAAGATGCAAAAATCTTCTTCTAACCTACAAAAAACAGCAAGATATTCTTGCTGGAAATTGCTAAAATGACTTGGAAAAGATTATTTCAGATTATCACAATGAACAGAAATAATTAAACAAAATTTTCTGAACATAAAAAGGAAAGATTAGATTGCAGATTTTTATGGAGATAAATCTAAAACTGATAGATAAGTGGCTGAAAATAAAAACAGAAAATAGAAAAGCTTTGGATGGCCGAAAAAGATGGATTTCCAGATCTGAAATCCACTCCTCCAAGCCTTTGGTAACCTGCAGATTTGTGTAGACCCTTGCTACAAAATACAAAAGAAGGTGAGAGTAATCTAACAACTTGCAAAATATTTTCCAAATTAATTAGAAACAACTCAGAAAGACTAATAGTAAGACTACTATTAATCTATCTCAAGCAAAATACTTTGCTTGAGTTTTCAAGTAAAATGCAAGCAAGGAAATGCAAAAGAAATAGATTGCAACAATATTACCACATAAACAACAATCAATGGCTCCAAGAATACTCCAAGAGACACAAGAAATCATCAAAAGCTTCTATTTTATTACATAAGAAAAGATTTGTCCAATGGCACCAAGAATCATGAGAGAAAATGGGAGAGAATGAGAAAGAGATGGGAGAGATTTTGGCATAGTAGAATTGTTGTGAGAATAGATGTGAAAATGAGAGGGGATAGGCTTTCTTTTATGAGGGAGAGAGGACAAACCCCTCTTGGATGAATTACAAGTGTCACACATCCAAGAGAGATAGACAAAGTCAAGGAAGAGACACTTTTAGGTTTTTGGTAGTGGGTTAGGGTTTGAGGGGTGAAATGTGAAGGGGAAAAACACCTTTTGACTTGACAAACATGAGGTTAGGCTATAGGAAGGGCGAAATTAGGGTCTTAGGCATTTTTTCAATTTAATGTTTTACTTTTCCCTAAGTTCATGAGGAAGGGGGGTGCACTTTTCACTAGGGAGACTCACTTTTGGTTGTTGGCTTGGCATGGGGGCGTCTTTTAAGTGGAAAATCATTTTTCCAACTTAGGAAATACATTAGAAATCATTTCACCACTCTCTCTCGTGACTTTAGACATTTTTACAATTCTTGGTTTTTTTAATTTAGCCAATTATTTGCCAACTTTTGACTGACTTGGACTCCTCATGGACAATGACCTAGCAAAACTTGTCCAATTGAGTTGAAACTTGGTCCAAGGGTGTAGGGGGTCATCTGCCATTTGATTTGAGTACTCACACCCCTACACAAAATCCACAAGGACCAAATTTTTACATTTTACATCAAAAATAATTAAAATTTCCAATTAATGGAAAATTTTAATAATCAAAAAAAAACCTATCAAAACTTAACGGAATTCTGCAAGACTCTAGGAGATGTCTAGCATGGTCATTTACAACATTCATAAACCTTAGTCACCCCTTGGGCTCAATCATTAGAACGCCTTTCACCACTTTGGAGGATTTTGTGAGTGAAAAACTCAAAGAAAATTAAAATTGCATGGTAGGCAAGATTAATTACATGAGGAAAAAAAATACTCGATGAAAGGACTTCCCTAATGATAAGGTCCTAGGCAACTAACTAAAAATTGACTCATGCTGACCTATTACATTATTATCCCACGCAGGGGAGCGGGCATTCCGAGTACATAGAAAGACGTGTTGGCGGCAAAATTTATCATGTTGAGCCATAAGTTTTCAAAATATGTTGTACCATATGGTACATAGCTTCATGGTACATGACATTGACCCCTAGTCGAAATAGGTGGTCAACACTACCCTAGTTGTATTCTTGTAGGTTAATGTCCTAGGGTTTGTAATGGACTACCTTAGGGTTTGTAGTGGACTACCTTAATTTTCCATTCTAAAGGATATAATCTAGATACCTGGGGTTAGTAGTGTACTACGCTAGGGTTTTATTCTTGTCTTTCTTTCAACCTTTTGCCTCCAAGAAAGAGCATTGCCTGACTCCATATGCCCAAGAGGATTAAAAAACACTAGTCTTTCTCCCTTCTTCCAAGTTGTAAACCCTAATTTTCCCTCTTCCTTTGTTGTTTTAGGGTTAAATTAGGATTTATTGCATTTACCTTCAATTTCTATCCATCTTTAAGCTTGGTGTCTAGGGTTTACTAGCATCTTTTCACCTTGAAGTGCATCTTGACATCATTAATTGCATTGTTGTTGTAATTTTCAGCCCTCTAGAGCTTAACGTCTTGCATCTTTAAGGTTGTTTCATGCCATTTATATTTTAACAAGTGATTGTTACTAAAGCCTAGTTTTAACTTGCATTTTTTATCCCTAGCTTATTGCATGATTGACCTATTTCAAGGGCTGATTTATTTTGCTGTGGTAACTTGACATATTGCTGAAGTAGTCATCATTAATACAAGTTTTATAACAGCCATAGCTTTTATCTTGATTTGTGGTGTTTGGGGCATCTCTTTGACTTATTTTGACTTGGTAAATATCATCCATTGTCCTATATACCTCATATATGAAAATCTGGAAACTACTTCATTAAGCACCTTTTTCTTGCCTTGACAACCTTGACCTAGTGGTGGTGTGTTTGAGTAACTGACATAGGAGGTCGTAGACTTGACTTTGTCTTGCTATAGGATTCCTTGAGATTGTTAGGGAACCCTCCCTTGTGTTGGATTTCGTCCTTCACTAAAACAAAGGAAGTAATTACTACAGTGATAGTGGCAAGTACTTCCAAAGTTACACTTGTCTTGCACCTTTAGAGAGGGTTTGCACATGGGTACTAGATTTTGTGATAATAGTCTATATTTAGCTCAATGGGACCACATGGAGATATTGGCTATTTTTAGATGATGTTAAAGCCTTGGAGGACTTGCATATGACCTTGATGGGTACGACCTCCTTTATGATCCCTTGTWTGACCTCGGGTGAACCATTGACTTGAGGGTAGAGTAGCCTAATCCACACACCTTGCTATTGCTGAACTTGAGATAATATAGGATAAGATRATATAGGATAAGGCGCCTACCTTAAAGATAAGGTTGCGATTTTAGTGCCTTATCCTCTTTTAAAATTAACCTTATTCACTCTGCTATTTTTGTTCCTTATCCTCTTCTAAAATAAACTTATCTACTTTGATATTTTGAGATCCTAAGTCAAGGTTCTATCTTTGGAATTCACCTTATCCCTAAAACCCATGCACCTTACTGAGAGATGCCTTGCTATTTTTGAGTTTCTTATTGTTAGAGGCTTATCTTGTGACCTATTTTCGAGGGAGTTACATGGATTATTTTTGGAATTTTACTCTCCTTAGACAAGTTCAACATACCTTGCGATATTTTGAGCCATTCCTTCATCCCATTCATGCATCTTATCTTGGAAATTTGTGATCTCAAGGAAGTTTGACCCATCTTTGGTGGAGGATGTTTGAGTTATTTTTACAGGCAGCTATTCTTGGAGGAGAGATTTGCTTTCTTTGTAGGAGATGATTCGTATCTTTTCTCTCCCTCACTCCTTATTCTTTCCTCTATATATTGTATGGAGCAAAGAGAAGAAGAGGCTGAATTTACTATAAGATCTTGAACTTCTTTTCTAGTTCTTTTTATTCTTCCTTTGCTTCTTCTTCCCATAGAGATTGAGACTAATAGCTAGCGTGGAGTATAAGTGGTGGTGATTGGTTTTGTTGGGCCATAATTAGTATTGTCTCATTCAATAGTGTTGATTTGTACCTTGATGTGTTGCTGTCCAAACTTGTCAGAACATCGTTCTTCCTACAACTTTTTATAACAAGGACACAGGATTTCATTGGCGACGACTGCGTGTTTTTCATGGAAGGAACTTCTACATTCTTAAACTTTCATGGGTTATTGATCTCGTTCTTGACAGGGCTTGAGTGAATAGACCTCGGATTATCTTCTGCCCGACTCACTTTCTATCTTTTCCTTTTCTATGACTCCATAGAAGGGACTGGTTATTGATTAAAATCTCTTGTTTGTCGCATTTTAAACAAATTTTCATAACAAGCAACAAACACTTTGCATCTTAGGCAAATTAGATTATGCATATAGGTCATTTTTCATTCTGTTTTAGGCACATTACAGCAAGACTAACGTTATGTAATTTTCATTTTGTCGCAGAAACAGAAAGAAACTCTACGTTTTTCTTGGTTTCCAAGCATTAAAATCATAAAAACTCATTAAAAATACAAAAATAAATTAAAAACAGACTTTAAATTCCTAAAAACAGTCATAATCAGCTGCAATATGTTTCATTTTTGCATTCAGAACAGCTTGTTTTTATCATTATAATTGCATTGGGTTGCCTGCCCAACTTCATATTAATTTTCTACATCTGTTTTTGTACCATTTTCAATATTAAAACAGAAATCACAGCTTGCTGTAAATTCTGTTTTGTTACTTTATTGGTGCTTTTTTCAAAGCAAAATTGCATTAGGTTTTGTCTTGTCAGTCATATATAAAAATTGCAGCGTTTTAAGTGCATTTTTTAGTCCTTAAATCATTTATTACTTGCTGTTTATTGCATCTTTTGCGCAGATTTGTTTAGGACAGCCAGTCATGATTTTGATTTAAATTTCACTAATTTTTTATTGCATCATAGTTTGACACCTAAAGTCATCTAGGGATTACCCCCTGTGGTTAGCAAGCACTAACCCGAAGTGCAAGGAAAGAGTATGTGGTGACAGTGTACTATTTCCAATTACCCTGGAACCAAACGGTTTCAAGTCTTAAGGTCTTTGAGCATATGTTTATTTTGAAAAGGGTGGATTTGATGCACATGTTCGGGTGGTTCTTTTATTAGATGTGGCTTACTTGGCATGATATTATGACTTGTGGACCCCTGGAGGAGGTACTTTCCTGTCTTTGCAGGTCTTTGACAGGTGACAACTTGATCGTGGAGGCACAAGGTCACTTGGACCTTCACTTGGGACATGGAGCCCACGGGATGAATGATGTGCCCCCTCTCCTAGGGACACATGGATAATGAACGTTGCCTTTGGAGGCATGAGAGTACACCTTGGAGGAGGAAACTATCCCTCCATTAGCCCAACCTTTGGCCTTGGAGGCCCAAAACGTCACATTCTAGGGCTTGACGTCATATTTGAGGGCTAGGGTTCGATGGTGTTGGTGGATTCGATGATGACTTGGCATGTTTTCATGGAGGGAGGCCCTTGCACATGGAGATTAGGCCTTTGGAGGTCCAACAAATTCCTCAACTTGCTCAACGATTTTCTCTCTATGCCAAAACGTCACCCCTTTAGGGCATGACGTCATCATTTAGGGCCTTTACTTTTTGTAATTTTGAAATTAAATTTGTAAAGGGGCAAATTAAGAGGTCGGCCTCCCTAATTTGTGTTTTACCCCAAGTGAAGTGGACAAACTAATTTTAGAAGGCCTTGTGAAATTTCATTTGAACATATTACACTTGAGAGTTGCACACTCTCTTGGCTGAAATTTGTGCCCTACTTGGGAATTTTGCACTGTCTCTCTTTATTTCTCTTGCCAATTGGTGAATAAGTAAGGCGCTATCTCTTGGATGCTTTTTCTTGGTATTGTTGGTGGAATATACTTGATAAAGAAGGGTTTCTTCATGTTATTCTTGGAATTGGTAAGGAATTTCTGCATTTATTGTTTGGTTTCTTCTTGTTTCAAGCATTTATTTCTCTATACCCTTGGAGGAGTATAAGGGCATACACCCTCCATCAAGTCTACCTTGTTATCTTTGAATAGCTATTTTATCAAAGGTTGCTAGGAGGAGTAAAAGGGCTTACACCCTCCTAGATTTACCTTGCTAGGTTTTGCATGCTCTAGGAAGTAAAAGGGCTCACACCCCTAGAGAAGTCGCAAACCCTAGCTCTTACAAAAGAGACTCCATCACCCAATTGACTAGGCACTAATCTACTTGCATTGGAGACACAATATTCTTGCATTGGAATATGTGAATTTACGAGATATTGCAATTGTTCAAGCTGGATTATTTTCTACATGTTATAAGCATTCTTGTGCCCTAAGGGTGTCCTCTTTTATCCAAGCAATTTGCTGCTGTAATAAGTTTAATGCTACAGCCATTAGGGCTGCAGAAAACTCTCTTTTTCGCTCATTACTCTCTCATCTACTGCTGAAATTTACTTGTGAACCTAGATTATTATTCTACTGATCATTGGCTATCTTTCTAACGGTTTACTTGTCAATTTTTGTAGTTAGATTTTGTTGTTGTAGCAATTGTTTGCTACAGCCACTTGGCTGTTATAATACGTTGTTGATAACACTTAATAAACAACCGTAAAACTCACCAAAGTCTTGCTTCATTAATTTGAAGTTTAACTAGTCTTTGCTAGCTTTATTTTCTTCATCTCTTACTTGATTTTGGTAGTTAGATTTGCAGCTGATATAATTTGTTTACTGCAGAAAATATATTTCCATACTGCTGCAATTTTGGGACAGCAAGGTTTCTTGCTTGTTCCCCTTTGGTTTAAGGCTTGTATATCAATCATTTGTCTTGTTTTGGGCAGGGCTAACATTGTCTTGCAGGTATACAACATTTGACAATCATTCTCCATCCAAAAGACTCATTCTTCAAGCCTTTATTCACCTCCAAGCTTGACCTATAGGGGTTTCACTCATCATCTTTTCACTTTCCGTCTCAATCCCCCTAGGGTCACCGAGATTCCCCCCTTGTGGTGACTTGTCATCACTAAAGTGAGGGGAGTGTCTATCTAAGGTGACAGTGGGTAGGTACTCCCATAGTTGTCACACTCTTGTGGTTTGGGTCGGGCTTTGCCCAACCTACAATTTGTGAGATAACAGTATGGACTGTACGGACCACACATGCGGACCGTACAGGTCCGTACAACAAAAAAGGAAGCCGCACATGTTAAGATAAACAGGGTGCACGTGTGAGGACAAGTTGGTCACACGTGTGAGAAATTTTGGGCATAATTTAAGCCATACGTGTGAAGGAATTATATGTCCGTATAGGCTGACATCAGCAGTCATACGGCCGACGTCAGTGGACCATACAAGTCACCAGTAGCAAGTTTGTTGATTGGGAATTTTTTCGGGTAATTTGCTAAGTTTGGTTGCTGATTTTCTGAATTGGTAAGGACAGGTGTTGTCCTCTATTTTTGTTGAATTTTCTGGTTCTAAGAAGACCGACTTTGCCTTCAGAAAATTTATGAAATTGACATTTACAGAACTGAAAATTTTGTGTCTCAAGTGTGTGGATGATTTATCTTAGATCTTTATGTTTCTGCTGTTGTAATTTTCTCTCATAATTTCAGTGTAAAATTGTTCAGTGATAACAGCTGGGGTTTGTTGTTTGATCACTAGGAAGTAATTTTCAGATCTGAAATTAGTCACATAAAAAGTGCATGTGTGTAACCCCCTAGTTGCACCAAGCAGAACTAACAATGATCCACAAAAGTTGAACAAGTCAATTGTTCAAAATTAGAGTTCAGAAGTCCAGCTGGGTCTTATGACCCCTTTAATTTATCTTCTTCTTCTTCTTCTTCTTCTTCTACTTCTTCTTCATGCATGATCCATACCCCCATGAGGGGAATTGTAATAAAATGAGCTAGCATGAGGACTTTCTTATGTAAAAGGCTTAGCCCCCTAAGACTTGATCATGAGTGCATACTCTAGARTGGTTTTTTTTACTTGTTAATTATATCTTGTTCGCCAACAAGTTATAATTTCTAAGTTTTTTTCACTCACAACCTCCAAAGTTGGAGTGTGTACTAATGGTTAGGCCTTAGTGTGTGTTGTATAAGACTAGTGTCCAATGTATATTACCATGTTGGTCATTTGTATAGAGTCTTATGGACATGCACTAAGTCCCCATAGGTTTTTTTTTATTATTATTTTAATAAGTAATAAATTTCCTGCAAAACGGGATTTCTACTTAGTAAATTGATGTAATATTAAAAAAGTGGTACTAGGAGATGTTATATGCCTTGGGGGTATTCGTTTTCTAACTCAAAATACCCCTTTAACCCTTGTACCCCATTTTTGAGAGAAAAAATTGATTTTTTCTCATCAAAAATCATTTTTACTCCAAAAAGGTGAAAAAAAGACAAAAAATCAGCATCCCTATTATCAAGGAGCCATGCCGGAAACATGCTCTGACTTGTCTCTAGTTCACTACTCTTCACTGGGAGTATGTGGCACTTGAGGGCGACTTGTGTGGGAGTTAAAGAGAGTTATGTGGCAGCCCACTCCTACTTGAAAAAGATCCCAAAGATCAGATGCGCCCCCCCTCTCAAGAGATGGCGCACTCATAGAGAGAGGCGCCTACCTCTTGAGAGGTGGCGACCTCTCGTGCATTCTTGCTTGATGTGGTGGAATTACATTGAGTCCACTTGAGTGGTGGCACTCTTCCCTTCACCCACATGTCTCTTCCTCTCTTGGAAAGTGCACCCCCCTCCTTGGGAAGTGCGCCCCTCCTCATTGAGAATTGCTCCTTTTCTATTTAACCAAGCATCCTCTCCACTCTAGAGCTAATGGGAGTTTGGACATGCTTGTTGTTGTAATACCATTGTAATACTTCTTTATTGGAATAAAAAGGCTTTGGAGGTCAAGAAGGTGTCTTGTGCAAGTGTGTGGATGATCATTGTCATATGCTATATTGTCATGAGGTGATGTTGTTCTAAAATTTTGTATTTCAATTGTTAGCTAGGCCTTTGAAGGGGTGTTGACACCCAGTAGGATAGGATTAGTAAGCTAGTTTAATTTTTTAATCCTATTGTTTGCTTATTTGAGAGATTTTGATGTGCATGTATGTTTTGGTTAACTATCATGCTCTTTGAGTTTCTCTTGTAGGTGACACCGAGACTCTAACAATTTGTTTTGCAAGCAATTTAGTTCGCAAGGCTTTATTGCTTGTAGAGGTTGTGTCTTCCACAACTCCAAGGTTCTAAAGACATAGTCCCTCCTTAATCCACCAGAAGACTCCATTGCCTAAGGGTTCCAATCTACAAGCTTCTCTTTCTCTCCTTCTCAAAAAACTCAAACATTTTCTAGTTACTTTTACTTGCATTCATAAAGATCCAAGTTTCATTTATAAATTTTAATTAGATCTTTATTTATGCAAATCATTCATACATAGAAACAAGCTTTAGATCTAAAATTTTGAGTAGATCTTGCATGAAAAGGGGTATCTTTTAGCAAGTATTTCTTTTAAAATTTTAAGGCTAAAAGATAGAGTTGATTGTTAGAGCTTTTAATCATATATCTGGCAATCTTAGTGCCTCATTGTTTGTTGTCCTGAACAGAAAACAAAAGCCACTAAGAAAGCTAGCGTCTAGCATGCTTTCTTGGTTGATTTCCATTAACTTTTGCTTAGCTTTCACTTACTAATTTTTGGGCTTAGTCTAACATTGTTTGCAGGCTGTCCCAAAGTCATTTTGGGGCACTTTCTTCAACAATAGCTTGCTGTTTTTTGCAGGTTTGCAAACAGCCAAGAAGAAACTCTGCCCAAATTTCGAGGATTCAGAGCATTTGGGACCACCCAAGGCTTCCAATTTTCTTCCAATCTAGTTTTCTCTCAATAAATTTGTAAATTTGTGGCCTTGAGTATAAAAGGACCATAAATATTCTTCCAAAAAATATTGTAACCGAAAAGAAAGAGTGGGATAACCCACTAGGCCTGCCATCCCCCCAAGGTCTAGGGCGTACTGTCCCATTTTCGTGTTTATCTCTTTTACTTGCTTTCTTTTCATTTTTGCAAAGTTAAAATAAACACAAGCACCACAAACGTTAGATAGGTTTGAATTTCTAGATTAGATTAGTTTAGATTTCCTTTTTGCAATTTCCTTTCAATTATTTCAATTTGGCAAATAAACCTTCCCCTCAGCAGCCTTAGTATGCTCTAGCCCCTTGCGAGCTTTGCTTGATCTGGGGTGTCCATCAAAAAGGGAACTAGTCAGTGTGGATTAGTGTTAATAGGTAAAACCAATCTCTTACTATTGCTCAATATGGGATCCTACTTGCGGATTGACTTGTGATATCAAGGGGAAACTTTGAGATCTAGGTTCTCTCCCCGTTGGAACTCCCTGCAATCCTACTTGTACCCATTTGGGGTATAGTGGTGAAAAGGAAACAAATTTTAGATTAGATTTTCGTTTTCATTTCACATTTACAATCTCGCATGCACAAAGTGGACTTGCAACATCAAGCCACTTCACTAAATTAAACCATTAATTCAAGCAATAACCCATAATAATAAAATTTGTCAAGAGCACTTGCAACACATTCCTACAACAGCATTTTTACATTATTGGCATTGGTCTATTATATTGCTTATCATCATTTACTTTCAAACACTTGTATCTGCTTACAAGTACTTTATTTGCTTAATATGTCTAGCATAAGCATTCCCTTTGTGTGTCATATATGTTGTTAGAATAGTTGTACTTGTTCTTGCTTTCTTTTAAACTCCTAGAACAATAATTGTGCTTAGCTTTAGTTCTAGCCTTAGATTCTTTTTTAGGGACTACCCCCTTTGGCTTTGCTACCACTTAGCCTAGACGGAGGAATCGAGTGTCAGGTGACAGCTACCTGACTCGAGACTCGCCCCCAAGGCCACACCCAGTGGATTGAAGATTTCTTCCACGTGACTCGAAGTGTGGATTAGGCGGCAACACATGTGAAAATTGACATTTGATTCAAGAAAAAGGAATTGTAAATCCTACCGCACATCCCTAGAAGGATTGTCATTCTCTTGCTTGAAAGTATGGTCTTATTGCCCCTGACCATCATTCGATTATGGAGTTAAGATGCCTCATTCTCGAGTCTAAATTGTTTAAAATGCATATGAGGATGCCTAGGCCGTTTTAGAGAGATGGGAAGAAGCTCTAGTTGACCACTTCTTCGGTATGACTCTCATCGTCTGTATTCAGTGCTTCATTAGAGACATCCATTATCCCCTATCCTCAATGCGACATGGGTGTACACTAATGCGAAGGATAGATGGGTGCGCAAACTTCACGGTGTTTGGTTTGTTCAACTTTCTTATAAGCTAAGTGTTTTTCCTTAGATAGTGATGTATCAAGGGATCCCATCTGAGGCTTGGTTGGCCAAGAGTGGATGCTCTAATGGCCCATGCCATATCTGTCATCACTCGAAGACTATGAAGAACATCTTTTGGGAGTGTTAGTTTTCCAAGCGTTGTTGGAGATATTTAGAGGATCAATGTTCAGTTCTACTTCAGGGATCAATGTTCAGTTCTGCTTCAGGGCAGAGTTCATTGGCGTGCTTCATCGTTTGGAGATTGTTGTCCTCTAGTTCGTGATGCCTTCTTTGGGATAGGGCAATGCTTGTAGATTTCGGCTTTATTTATTCTATAGAAGATCAAGTGTAAGTCTATTTTTTATCATGAGGTTAGTTCATCGTCTACTTTTTGTACTATGTGGCAGAATGAGGTACACCATCAGCTCCTGGCTAAGGGTGCTCTCTTGACAAAGATGCCCATTGCCCAATCTTTAGATCCCATAGCTTACTCTGATTTTATCTCAATTTTAGTAGCACTATGGAAGAGATTATAATGGCCTTTGTATATACTCTTCCACATTTTTCTCTACTACTTGTACATATATTTATGTAAATATAAGATGTATTTTTCAAAGTAATAAAACCTATGATTTTATTCATGATAAATATTCAGCTTGCAAGAGTAACATCATCAATTGCCCAACATTGAAGTTTGTTTTCAGTTTTGCACAAATTTCAGTCCCAAACAACCTTTAGATGCATCAATTCCAAATGGGATTCCTAAATTGCAACAATATGCCCTAGATGAATGAGTTTCCATTTCATAATATGCAGAACGGGAAAGTCTTATTTCCATATGATCAGAACCTCTATCTTTTCCTTGTTCAAGATGGCTCCAACAATTTAAAGCAAATATGTCAAGGAAGCACATTGTACCTTTGACAGAATCACAAGATAGTTCTAGAGTGAGAATTGAACAATTAGCAAAATGAACATTTAAAAATTCCTCACAACCAACAAGGGAGATTTCTCAACTTTAATATTGTACTTGAGCAGCTTCAAGAAAATACCCTAAAGCGTCAGCTACAATAACATATAAATAGGGGACTAAAACTCCACCTTATGTATAGGACTGGTGAATCGAAAGTTATTTTAAGAAATGTCCACTAACACCTGCCCTCGAAGTGGCATTTGAGAATAGCATTCTAACTGCTCTGGTCAAAAAAACTCTGAAATCTCGGCCAACAGACTGAAATCCATTTGATTCCATCATACACCTTGTCGAAGCCAACACTTAAAAAAGATTGTTTTGAGTGGTCTCTTGTTCCCGTCCAAGACTTTCCCAACTGGTAATAAGATTACCCAAGTTGAAATATCCATTAAAAACCCACTTTTGGATGTAGCGGTAAGAGCTTTGGCTAACACTTTGAGTGACAAATATACTAAAGTGATAGGCGGCCAACTGCTCACTGTGACTTTTTGCATCCCTTTAGGAATCAACTTGATAACGCCCACATTTACTTGTTGGCCCATTTAGCATACATCCAAAGCCTCTTGGCACATCTAGAAAAGATCATCACCAATCATGTGCCAAAGAGACAAATAACACCCACAAGGAACTCATCCTAGCTTGRAAATTTACTAAGCCTTTCTTATTGTATTATTGCTAAGCAATTCATCAATACCATTATCCATGCTAAAATTCCTACGAATTAGTCCCTTTTGCCACAGCGTTCAGACATGTTATCCCCTACCCTATTGATAACTAAGAAGATCACGTCTCGAGAGATCAYGTCTCAAGGCCCACAAGTCCTAGACATGGAGTACCGAGAGTCRGACAACTTGAGCATGGCCCCGGAGGGCCCCTCTTTTCTTCAGTGCAGTCCATTTATCAGCAGAAGCAGTATCCATCCCACCAGCCTAGTCCTGAAGTAGCAGTAAGTCTTGCTCCATGAGGTAATGAGTCTGGGTATCATGGTATGTGTCACTCTGATTCTTGAAGCACTTGAATCTGTTGCATTGAATTTTCCTTCATTTCATAACGTTTGTTTTGAAATTATGCTCTTTGACTTGTTCATACCTGAAAGGCTGACATGGTGCCCTAGTAAGTTGATCTCCCTTTAGGATGGGTTGCCACTGGGTGGATCTATGAAAGGTCATCGTTTGTTCCCTCCATACTTACCACTTTCCATCTGTATTCCTCTCATCTCCCCCTACCTTTGTGTGGGCAATGGGATTGGCCACGCTAGGAAGGGTTGTACCTTGCCTTGTGGAAAAAAAGGGGCTAATGGCCCAGAGGGTAAAAGTAGTTGGCAAAAGTTAAAAGCCAATATTGAAACCTTTGAGATGATTCGCCCAAGGATTCCCAAGAAATTAGTAAGAATTTTCTCATTAAGAAAAGGGAACCCATAAGATAAATAAACACTCAAGGTACTAGTTGATGGATAGGAGGTCTCATCACGAGCGGGCCTATTATGACCATGGGCATGTAGCAGTATGACACTACCACCTACCTGGTCACCAAACCAGAGTAGTGGCTCTTGGTGGCATAGCCAAGAGAAAGGGGGTCTCATCACGAGCCAGCCTTCTCATCTCCGTGAAATGTTTGTGGATAACGTTGTCACCTCTGGTCATCAAGATGGGACAGTGTCCCTCAGCCATTCCCTTGAAGCACAAAAGCAAAAGATCAAAAAACAATAAAGCTAAGAGTAAAAGACAATGAATGGGCTATGAAACAATAGCATTTATGATAAGGTGCAGCTCACCCTCTACAAAGACACCCACATGTGAGACTTACATTTCCCTGTTATTGTTGCACCCCATGCCACCTCATACACTTAGATGACCTGGATTGGCTCCCACCTAGGAAACACCCCAAACTTAAGGAAGGTTAGCCCAATAGGACACCTTGAGACCTTCTCCAAACCTAGCTTGTCAAATTGCATAACGTCTTTGAGCATTTGTCTGGGTTAAGGGGGGTTTGATGCACATGTTTAGGTAGTTTAATTATTGGATGTGATTTACATGCTATGATCCCTATGACTTATGAACCCCTGGAGGGCGTACATGTTGTTGTTGCAAGACCTTGCCCGGTGGACAAGTACACATGAGGGAATGATTAGGCCGGACCTTCATGAATGCTTAAAGCCCACAGATGGATGTTGCAACCCCAGCCAGGGGTAAGAATGTTGATGATTACAGCTGCGTGAGACATTCTCCAGGACACAAACCTAAGAGAGAGCCCCTGAGAGGGGTGTGTGGTTCCTATCTGAGACAGAGCTGGAACGTAGAGATGGCCTCCTTGCAGAGAGTTGAGAAGAATTCCAAATGATTCTCCTGTGTAACGCAGTAAGAAAGGAGATCTACTAAGTTGGACGTGCCTGTGGCTGAGCACAAGGTGAACGTGTGAATTCCCATAGAGTTGGGTGCATCGTCATGAGACAAAGATGAAGATGATGTATTAGCCTCCTCTGAGTAGAGAGTTGAGATGATGAACTCCAGATGACTCTCTTGTGTAATGCAGTGGGAAAGAAGATTTGTTTAGTGGACATGCATTTGGATGAGCACAGGGGAACGTAATCCTAGTGATTGAGCGCTAGTGAGTGTGGCTCTCCTGTGAGACGCAATGAGATAGAGATATGGACATCACTATGGATGTGCCTCTAGTGGCTGAGCACTAGTTGGTGTATGAGATCCCTTGCTATATTGTTCAAGAGTCAGACTTTACATGTAACCCTAATTGTAATGTAAAGGGTACAGGTCGGCCCCACCTTAATGTAAAAGATAATTAATATGGTAATTATTAATTATATTTTGAGTTATTGAGGTCGGCCCTATTGTGCCAATAGACACATCATTTGATGTGACAAGTCTTATATAAATAAAGGTGAATCCCCATTGAGGAAACACACTTATCATATTGTTATCTCATGATTTCATAAGTTGTGGTTTGAAATTATGAGAATTGCAGCACCCTCTTGTGTGCTAGGTTTGGTGATGGTGTGGGAGGTCTTTCTCTTGAGGAATATAGCAAAGGATTGGCTGGGTTTTCTTCCCTTGTTGAGAAGGGTTTCCCAGGATATTTCTTCTGTTCTTGTGCATGGTTATTCTTCTTGTGATCTTGGTTTGCTGCAAGTAGTTATGGTTCAAGTAATAGTTAAACAGAAATTTAAAGACGATACATGAGCCATAGCTCATTGAAAATCCAACATGGTATCAAAGCAGGTCTTGAAGAATACCACTTGCTCAAGGATGTAAGAAGACCGTGGTCACCTAAAAGACTACCAAACCCTTGCTGCCATTGCAAAGAAATGAGGTTGGACTCCACAGCAAATAGAGGAAGGCAACCATGGGAGGAAAACGTACCATTGGCATAAAGAAACAAGAGTCGGACCTCTCCTTTAATGGTAAAGGTTGAGGCCGGACCTCCCTGAGTTTTTTGTGGAAACAAATGAGGTTGTCGCAGCCTAAAAGAAAAGGGTCGGACCCCCTATCTAAAGGTTTTGTGGTGAAGGAAAGGGCCTGAGCCTAGGAGAAGGGTCAAGTATGTGGTACTTCTTCCAAACAGCAACCAAGGTGTATAGGCCAGAGCCTAGGAGAAGGGTCGAACCCCTAAGGCTACCACAGAAATGACCTAACAGAAGATCTGTAAGGCTAACACCCTAGCTTTCTAACACTCTAAGGTTGTTGCACTAACACAGCAGGCCTAGAAGGAAAGGGTCGGACTCTTCTTGAATTTTTGTGGTAAAATTAAAGGGCCAAACCCTAAAACAAATCCTGAAGATGACCACAGGCTTGAGAACAAGCTCAGCCACAGATCTATGCCAAGTTTAATTTCTGAAGTGATATTTCTAAAGCTCGCAAAAGGTAAAAATTGTATCAATTTTGAAGCAATCTCGATGATGGTTTTCTAAGAAAGGATGGTCGAGTTTAAAGTCTATATTAAGGCCGACTTCTTGGACAGTAGTAGGGCCATTACCCTTGTCTAGTAAGCAGACTCCAAAACCAATCTCAAGCTCCTTTATGCCATACTCAAATGGCATTACAGAAATTTGAAGTTGGCAGGCAATCTTTGGTTGACAAGTTCATGCATAAAAATATTATCTTTGGATTTTATTAGTGTTATCTCAAGCATGAATAAATGCTAAATTGATGGATTTTATTAGTGCTATCTCAAGCATGAATAAATGCTAAATTGATGGATTTTATTAAGTTTTGTCTCTTGCTTATGATGTTCCATCTACCCCTGAAGTTCCCTCCACAAGAAATTATAATCACTTGAAGATATTGATGAAAAGAGTGGACCAATGAAACTTACTAAAACACAAAGACCTATGGACAAGTCAAATTTCTGAACTACATCTATGTTGTCCTATTGCTCCAGTCTGTCGTCCCTTGATGTCATTCAATGTAGCAAGTGTTTAATGATGGTGTTGGTTTATATTCCAGCAAACATAGAAGGATGTTGATGACTTTCCCAAGTACATTGAAGATGTTGATTACAGACCAGATTGAACCCTTTAATACAGATCTGAAATCAAGTTGTAACAGTGTTGAGTAGCAGCAAGAGCTACAAGGATAGTTACAACAGCATGTTTGGAATGTTGTTAAAAGTCCACAATGAACATGACCTTGTAAAGGTTGATGCAGACTTCATCAGAGACTTGTGTGGTATAGATGGCTACAAGGCAAAACAAGCGAGGAACGGCATTGATCATCATGATATTGATAAACAAGCAGAACCTACATTGGTGTACACCCTCAAGTATGCACTTGTATATATATATTGTTTGCATCATTGTCATAAGGATATCTACAGGAGAAAGGAACCCCTGGTGCAAACCATGGACCCAGAGAAGTCTCAGTGCATTCAGAAGAACAACACACTAGAAATAAAGACTCCACGTTTGATTGTTTTATTTATCATGACTATAACCTACATTTTTAAGGTTGCTACATTACAAGTAGGTGTTGTAGCTGTGACAACATTCCTTAAAATGCTTTGATTCTAGAGATGTACTCATGAATCTCCACTAGGAGATATTCTTGTCTTGTTTCTTTTCGTTTACTTTTCTTGTTCTAGGCAGGTTAACAACAAAGGAAGATGCTTATCCTTCAGACTTTAGAGGGAGTCACTTGACTCAGAAAGAGTCAAACCAATTAAGGAAGAGAGGCATTATCTTCTTCCTCTTCAGCAGTCCAGAGGGAGATAGCCATTGATACAATTGTTCCAATTGATATTCCCAAGAACCTTGCAGTAGGCCATAAAAGGTCTGTCTGAGCTTGACAAACTCTGCAAGAAGCAGAAAGACATGCAACTGATGGAAGTATAAAGAAATATAAAACGAGACTTGTAGTCAGAGGATTCTCACAAGCAAAAGGAGTGAACTATGATGAAGACATATTGATCTAGTAGCCCGATGCACTACCATATGTTCTACCATCCATGAGTTGGAAACTACATCAGATAGATGGATTCTTGATGAATTTGGGGTTTCAGCAAGAGTATTGTTGATCCAAACCACCTATACTATTACATTATTGGTGACGAGAGCTTGATTTTGATGACTTGTTCAGGAAGTCGTGTTGTTGAATACAAGCAAGTCTCAACTTCTGATTTCGAGATAAAGGATCTGGGTATGATGCACTACTTCTTGGGACAAGAAGTATGACCAAGGACCAATGAGACTTTTCCTAAGTCAAGGAAAACATACAGTGGGGATATTAAAGAAGTTCAGAATGCAAATCCATGTCTACACCGATGTTGATGGATTTGACGAAAAATAAATGATGATGATTCAGACGAGACTGATCCAGAGATAATTGGAACATTGATGTATTTGGTTAACACCAGACCTGATATATGCTATGCAGCAAATGTGCTTAGCCAATCCATGAGTTAGCCGAGACAGACTCACTGGATAGCAATAAAGCATGTATTGAGATATATAAGAGGCACAGTTGGACATGGCCTGAGATATGCCTCCAGTGAGAACTTGAGTTTGCAGGGATATGCCGATACAGATTGAGCAGAGAGAACAGTGGACTGGGAGAGCACATCCGGTTGTTGTTTTATCGTGAAGTTTGCCATGATTTCCTGGTGCAACAGGAAACAAGGCTTTGTGGCCGTGAGTACCACAGAAGCAAAGTATATAGCATTGAGTGTGCGAAGCAGTGTGGCTTCACAAGCTTCTGACAGATTTACTTGATCATGAGATGAATTCTATGATGATAACCAGAGTTGTGCTTGAAGCTCTTTGAGAACCCGGTGTTTCATGACAAACCGAAACACGTTGAGATAAAATATCATTTTTGAGAGACATAATGCAGAGGAAAACAACACACGTATTGTACCTTCCTACACATGAGTAGATTGTAAACATCTTCACCAAATTGGCTTGGTGAAGAATACCTCCCTAGTTGAGAGGGAGTGTTGATGACTACAGCCAAGACAAAGTTCTAAGTACTTTTGTGTGAGACTTGGCCTGATGAAGAATGCCTCCCTAGCTGAGAGGAAGTGTTGATGATTACTGCGGCGTGAGACATTCTTCAGGACACAAACGTGAGAGAGAGCCCCTGAGAGGGGTGTGTGGTTCCTATCTGAGACAGAGCTGGAACGTAGAGATGGCCTCCTCCTTACAGACAGTTGAGAAGAACTCCAGATGATTCTCCTGTGTATGCAGTAAGAAAGGAGATCTACTGAGTTGGACGTGCATGTGGCTGAGCACAAGGTGAACATGTGAATTCCCATAGAGTTGGGTGCATCGTCATGAGAAAAAGATGAAGATGTTGTATTAGCCTCCTCTGAGCAGAGAGTTGAGATGATGAACTCCAGATGACTCTCCTGTGTAATGCAGTGGGAAAGAAGATCTGTTGAGTGGACATGCCTATGGATGAGCACAAGTGAATGTAATCCTAGTGGTTGAGCACTAGTGAGTGTGGTTCTCCTGTGAGACGCAGTGAGATAGAGATATGGACATCCCTATGGATGTGCCCCTAGTGGCTGAGCACTAGTGGGTGTATGAGATCCCTTGCTATATTGTTCAAGAGTCAGACTTACCTGTAACCCTAATTGTAATGTAAAGGATACAGGTCGGCCCCACCTTAATGTAAAAGATAATTAATATGGTAATTATTAATTATATTTTGAGTTATTGAGGTCGGCCCTATTGTGCCAATAGACACATCATTTGATGTGACAAGTCTTATATATTTAAAGGTGAATCTCCATTGAGGAAACACACTTATCATATTGTCATCTCATGATTTTAGAAGTTGTGGTCTGGAATTATGAGAATTGCAGCACCCTCTTGTGTGCTAGGTTTGGTGATGGTGTGTGAGGTCTTTCTCTTGAGGAATATAGCAAAGGATTGGCTGGGTTTTCTTCCCTTGTTGAGAAGGGTTTCCCAGGATATTTCTTGTGTTCTTGTGCATGGTTATTCTTCTTGTGATCTTGGTTTGCTACAAGTAGTTATGGTTCAAGTAATAGTTAAAAAGAAATTTAAAGAGGATACATGAGCCATAGCTCATTGAAAATCCAACAAAGAAGACATTGAATATTTGCACCAGGAAGAAAGAAGGACGTTGCCTTTGGAGGCACCCTGGCAGAGCTAGACCCAGGGGGAATCTTGCTCTTCCACATGGACGTTGGCCCTTGAAGGCCCGGGACGTCACCATCATGACTCTGGACATCATCTAGAGCTAGGGTTTTCGGTTTGGAGGCATTTATGATCCTAGTGGCACGTGTGGGCTTTATCTGGGGCCTTTGGAGGCCAAGCATCCTACCTTTTAGGCTCAACATTCCACCTTAGGGCCTCAACGTCACCCTAGAAGGGCATGACGTCACCCTTGGAGGTGTCTTTAGATGCTAATTAATTTTATTTATGTCAAATTTCAATTTATTTGTAAATTGGCTAGGTCCACCTTATTTTGACCTAAAATTAATTAAAGGTCACCAGTTTTGTATAAATAACATAAAATAATTTCATTTTACACATAACAACTCCTCACACAAGAGGAGAGGTCTGAAATTTGCGCCCTAGTAAGGGCTATTGGCTGAAATTGTGAGGCGCACTCTTGTATAAGGCTGACTTTAGCAAGTTGGATCAATCTTGGAAGCTTTTATGGTGATCTTGCATGGTATTTTCATGATTATTCTTGGTAAAATCTGCATTTTTTGTCATTTGTTGAATGGTTTATGTATGGTTTTATTTGCTCATACAAGATTATGAAACTGCATGGTATACTTAATGCTTGAAGTAAGGAACTTGAATTGCTATTTTCTTACCTTCTATTTGCCAAGCTTTTCATTGAATTGATCTAGTGACTAGTGAAACCCTAGATCCCTAGTTTGTTAGCACTCTAAGGTTTTGACCTAGTTATCTTTGCCTAAGTTTTTATCCCATAAGAAGCCTAAGGAGAGCAAGGTGTTAGGGCCTAGAATTGCCTACACCCTAGTATCTTGTTTCTTGAGGAAAATGCATAAGGGGACTTAAGTTACTACTTCTCCTATGCATTCTCCCTCTTAGACTTTTGTGCACTATCAAAATCGAATTGTAGCCTTTGAAGAAGCCGTGCACTTGACTCCATAAGACCTAGAAGGCACTAGTTCTCTCCTCTCTCTTGTTGAAGGATTGATTAAACACTCAAACACTCTTCTCCTAAACTTTACTAACTATTTCTAACCGTAGTTTAGCCTAGATCACTAACTTATTTGTTGTTGTCATAAATGACTGCTACAGCCGTCTAAATGCAGCTAATTTTCTGCATAATTGACTTTGAATGCTAGCTAAACACTTCGGAAGTTGCTTATGACATTTGATTATCATTCTGCTTAGTAAATTCTATCTTTTTACTGTCTTTTCACGCAATTCTAAGGAGTATTTGTTGCAGTTGTTACATTTTATCAATTGTTGTTGTAAACTTATTAACTGCTGCAAATTTATATCAGCTAGCACTTATTGTCATTGTCCATTGTCTCTTGAGGTGTTATTATCATATTTGTACCTGGAATTATTGTAGATGCATGCTATATTGTCTTGTTCTAGGCAGGTACATCAAGCACTTCATTAACCTCATCTTTGGGACACGGATTTAGTGACTTTGGTAACCAGTGAGAGGGGGGAATATATCTCGAACATAACCCTAGTTTTCCATCCCTTTAGGTTACCGGGGACTCCTCCCCTGGGGTAGACCTTGCCTATCCCTAAAAAGCGAGGATTTCCTATTAAGGTGACAATGATAGGATATCTTGTTTGTTACGCCAATCTCTCTTACTTATCTTGGGCTTTCGGCAAGTACAGATTGTGCAATAACATTTTTGGCGCCGTTGCCGGGGAACATCGAGTCAATTTTCCTCGAACGACACTTTTTTGGTAAGCCTTTTTCTCAAATCCTTTCACTTTTAGAGATTACCTGGCGACTCCACTGAGGGTGATTCCCTCTTTTCCCGTTGATAATCCTTAAAAGGATTATATGGTGACTCCACTAATGATTAAGCCAAACATGGTTTCTCAATGGGACCCACGTAGTTTTAAACCCCTGGATATGAGTAAAAGTTTGGGTTACCCTCGACGAATGCCTCCGAAGTATGAAAAATGGCTCCCAAAATTCAATGGTAGTGATAAAAATAATGTTGAAGACCATATGCGTGATTTTTTTACGTTTTTTCAACTCCACCCTATTAGTGATGACGCTAAAGACCTAGCAATGAAACTTTTCTCTACTACTCTTCATGATGATGCTAGAAGATGGTACGATGGCCTCCCTAATGCTAGTATTACATCTATGGATCAACTAGAGGAAGTTTTCCTCAGAAGATGGATTGTCAAAGAGGATCCAAACATGTTACTCCAAATACTTATGCACATAAAGAAGTTTGATAACGAGGACGTTAGAGAGTTTCATACTAGGTTCCAGAAGCTGTCACGACAACTCCCTAGAACCCATCGTCCTGGACCCAAATTCCTCATTTTCCTCTATGTTAGGGCATTCTCAGGACAATCAAAATTCATGCTCGATAAAAAGAGTCCAAGGTCAATCCAAGAAGCTTATGACATGGCCACAGAAGTCGAAGCCAACATCTCCTCATCCAAGGAAGAACAATCCTTTGTTCCAGAAGTCAAGATTGATGAGCCCAAATATACCCCAGGTATTCCTAAGAGAATACCTTTCCTTGAGACCTCTGTTAAAGAATTCTCGAAAGGGTTGGAGCAAGACATCGATCAATAAGAGGTTGAGGAGAGGGATCTTGATGAATGTTACCAACCCCATGGGGAAGAACAAGAATTTACTCATGCTTCTAGCAAAGATAATTTGGACTTGGTTGAAGAGCGAGAGCCTGAAGATATTAAACATGATGATGAAGTATTAATGTGTGCTCCTCCCTCTGATGAAGCCACCCCAAATCCTATTCCTCCTGCACAAGAAGAAGAGGATGAGGTTAGTCACTTTCCTTTTCAGGTTTTTGATGATACCTTATTCTATGATTCAGAAGGTGAAGAAGAAAGGGAACCCTTGGACAAGCTAGACCCTCCATATTATGAAGCTGAAGATGTAGGGGCAAGTCATGAGGACGAGGCACTGATGCTTACTCCTCCATTTGATGAAGTTATCCAAATCTTCGACGCTCCTGCACAGGAAGAAATAAATACGGTGAGTTGTTTCCCTTTCCAAGATTTTGAAGATGCTTTATTTTGTGATTTGTAAAGTGAAGAAGTGTTAGAGGAGCCCTTGGATGTTTTAAACCCTTCATGTTAGGATAAAGGTAATGGCATGGTTGATAATATTGATGAGTTCATACATGTCGAGAAACATAAATGGGATGTATCGGGTATGATGGTGATCTTATTTATGACATTGAGAATCATTTCCAAAAGTTGTCTTTACAGCTATCATATCAGGTTACTAATAATTCTAACATATGGCAACAAGGAGATGTTATAGTTACAGACATTTTCCAAACACCCAAGGATGACCTAGTGCTATGTTTTCATGATGATTTCCAGTCATACCTTGAGATTTTTATGAGTATTCCTTTGAGCACTTAGATTTATTCTATGAAGAAGATTATCAACGACCGTTGTGCTCGGATCTTGATCAGGGTAAGGAAGTTGCTTGCCTAAAGCAGGATACTTGTGACAAGGTTTTCCAGCTCCCTTCGATTACTTTACCTCGTTATGTCACTAAGGATGCAGTTGGGAAACATGTCCCTTTTCCCGAGTTTTCTTTGGGGCAAAGCCTTCTTTTAGAATTCAAGGGTAGGTTGAATACCTTAAGAAGAAGTTTGTTATCTCAATCGTTCAGCTTTCCCTTAAAAAATTGCCAGTCATCCTCTAGATTCTTGCTAGTCCCTTCCCATACCTCAGGATGTGATGACATCCAAGGTAGCCAACCTTCAGATTCTTCAAGTCAGTCTTTGGAGCCTTTGATTTTTCACGATCCCTTCCCGAGATGGTTTGAGCACTTTCCTAGAAGTGTAACTTGGCATAATTGTGTCCCTCCCTCCCGCCTCCATGATCTACACTCTACGATTTTCAATGATATGATACATGCTCTAACTCATGTTATTTTTGTGCTTAACTTGTCATTGTTTTGGTTTATGATGAAGCACAGAGGCAGGTATTATGAGATATTGCTAGGATGGTTTCACTGGTTATTTGACTACACCTAGCATTCAACCAACAGGTAAGTAGAGGTAGGTAGGCATTTGCATCCATTGTATATACCATTTGCATTTCGTATTAGTACAGTTGTAGTTTCATTTTCATATTGTATTCTTTCATTATGTATATATGTATGCTCATGATCACGTGCTATATTAGAGATGCTTTTTTATTATATCATATATGAACAAGGGGTGATATCACCACCCTAAGGATTACTAATACCTTTTGTTGAGATTTAGCAGGCACAGCTCATACCAGAGATGTTGAGGTTCTCATGTGCTCTACGGTGAGCACATGTCCTCGAGTTGAAGCTAGATGTTATCCTCTAACTCATGTTATTTTTGTGCTTAACTTGTAATTGTTTTGGTTTATGATGAAGCACAGAGGCAGGTATTATGAGATATTGCTACGATGGTTTCACTGGTTATTTGACTACACCTAACATTCAACCAACAAGTAAGTAGAGGTAGGTAGGCATTTGCATCCATTGTATATACCATTTGCATTTAATATTAGTATAGTTGTAGTTTCATTTTCATATTGTATTCTTTCATTATGTATATATGTATGGTCATGATCACATGCTAAATTAGAGATGCTCTTTTATTATATCATATATGAACAAGGGGTGATATCACCACCCTAAGGATTACTATTACCTTTTGTTGAGATTTAGCAGGCACGAGTCATACCAGAGATGGTGAGGTTCTCATGAGCTCTACGGTGAGCACATGTCCCCGAGTTGGAGCCAGATGTTATCCCCTACCCTAGGGATAACTAAGGAGATCATGTCTCAAGGCTCACAAGTCCTAGACATGGAGTACCGAGAGTCGGATGACTTGAGCATGGCCCGAGAGGACCCCTCTTTTCTTCAGTGCAGTCCATTTATCAGCAGAAGCAGTATCCATCCCACCAGCCTAGTTCTGAAGTAGCAGTAAGTCTTGCTCCATGAGGTAATGAGTCTGAGTATCATGGTATGTGTCACTCTGATTCTTGAAGCACTTGAATATGTTGCATTGAATTTTCCTTCATTTGATAACATTTGCTTGGAAATTATGCTCTTTGACTTGTTCATACCTGGAAGGGTGACATGGTGCCCTAGTAAGTTGATCTCCCTTTATGATGGGTTGCCACTAGGTGGGTCTATGAAAGGTCATCGTCTGTTCCCTCCATACTTACCACTTTCCAACTTTATTCCTCTCATCTCCCCCTACCTTTGTTTGGGCATTGGGATTCACCACGCTAGGAAGGGTTGTACCTTGCCTTGTGGGAAGAAGGGGCTAAAGTCCCAGAGGGTAAAAGTAGCTGGCAAGAGTTAAAAGCCAATATTGAAACCTTTGAGATGATTCGCCCAGAGATTCTCGAGAAAGCAGTAAAAAGCTTCACAGTAAGAAAATGGAACCCATAAGATAAATAAACACTCAAGGTACTCGTTGATGGATCGGAGGTCTCATCACAAGCCGGCCAATTATGACCATGGGCATGTAGCGGTATGACACTACCTCCTATCTGGTCACCAAACTAGGGTACTGGCTCTTGGTGGCATAGCCAATAGAAAGGGGGACTCATCACGAGCCAGCCTTCTCATCCCCGTGAAATGTTTGTGGATAACGCTATCACCTCTGGTCATCAAGCCAGGACAATGTCCCTCAGCCATTCCATTGAAGCACAAAAGCAAAAGATCAAAAAACAATAAAGCTAAGAGTAAAAGGCAATGAATGGGCTAGGAAACAATAGCATTTATGACAAGGTGCAGCTCGCCCTCTACAAAGGCACCCACAGGTGAGACTTACATTTCTCTGTTATTACCGCACCCCATGCCCAAACACTTACCCCATGCCACCTCATACACTTACATGACCTGGATTGGCTCCCACCTGGGAAACACCCCAAACTTAAGGAAGGTTAGCCCAATAGGACACCCTGAGACCTTCTCCAAACCTAACTTGTCAAATTGCATAGCGTCTTTGAGCATTTGTTTGGGTTAAAGGGGGTTTGATGCACATGTTTGGATAATTTAATTATTGGATGTGATTTACATGGTATGATCCCTATGACTTATGAGCCCCTAGAGGGCATACTTGTTGTTGCTGCAGGACCTTGCCCGGTGGACAGGTACACGTGAGGGAATGATTAGGTCGGACCTTCATGTGGGCTTAAAGCCTACAGATGGATGTTGTAACCCCAGCCAGGGGTAAGAAGACATTGAAGATTTGCACCAGGAAGAAAGAAGGACGTTGCCTTTGGAGGCACCCTGGCCAACCTAGACCCAAGGGGAATCTTGCTCTTCCACATGGACGTTGGCCCTTGAAGGCCCAGGACGTCACCATCATGACCCTAGACGTCATCCAGAGCTAGGGTTTTCGGTTTGGAGGCATTTATGAGCCTAGTGGCACATGTGGGCTTCATCTGGGGCCTTTGGAGGCCAAGCGCCCTACCTTTTAGGCTCAATGTTCCACCTTAGGGCCTCAACATCACCTTAGAAGGGCATGACATCACCCTTGGAGGTGTCTTTAGATGCTAATTAATTTTATTTATGTCAAATTTGAATTTATTTGTATATTGGCCAGGTCAGCCTTATTTTGACCTAAATTTAATTAAAGGTCACCAGTTTTGTATAAATAAACATAAAATACTTTCATTTTACACATAACAACTCCTCACACAAGAGGAGATGTCTGAAATTTAATCCCTAGTAAAGGTTATTGGCTGAAATTGTGAGGCGCACTCTTGTATAACGCTGATTTTTGCAAGTTGGATCAATCTTGGAAGCTTTTATGGTGATCTTGCATGGTATTTTCATGATTATTCTTGGTGCAAGTAGGTAAAATCTGCATTTTTTGTCATCTATTGAATGGTTTATGTATGGTTTTATTTGTTCATACAAGACTATGAAATTTCATGGTATACTTAATGCTTGAAGTAAGAAACTTAAATTGTTATTTTCTTACTTTCTATTTGCAAGTTTTTCATTGAATTGATCTAGTGACTAGTAAAACCCTAGAGCCCTAGTTTGCTAGCACTCTAAGGTTTTGACCTAGTTATCTTTGCCTAAGTTTGTATCCCATAAGAAGCCTAAGGAGAGCAAGGTGTTAGGGCCTAGAACTGTCTACACCCTAGTATCTTGTTTCTTGAGGAAAATGCATAGGGGTACTTAAGTTACTACTCCTATGCATTCTCCCTCTTAGACTTTTGTGCACTATCAAAATCAAATTGTAGCCTTTGAAGAAGTCGTCCACTTGACTCCATAAGCCCTAGAAGGCACTTGTTCTTGCCTCTCTCTTGTTGAAGGATTGATTAAACACTCAAACACTCTTCTCCTAAGCCTTTACTAACTATTTCTAACCCTAGTTTAGCCTAGATCACTAACTTATTTGCTGCTGTTATAAATGACTGCTACAGCCATCTAAATGCAGCAAATTTTCTGCATAATTGACTTTGAATGCTAGTTAAACACTTCGGAAGTTGTTTATGACATTTGTTTATCATTCTGCTTAGTAAATGTTATATTTTTACTGTCTTTTCAAGCAATTCTAAGGAGTATTTGTTGCAGCTGTTAAATTATATCAATTGTTGTTGTAAACTTATTAACTGTTGCAAATTTATATCAGCTAGCAATTATTGTCATTGTCCATTGTCTCTTGAGGTGTTATTATCATATTTGTACCTGGAATTATTGTATATGCATGCTATATTGTCTTGTTCTAGGCAGGTACATCAAGCACTTCATTAACCTCGTCTTTGGGACACGGACTTAGTGACTTTGGTAACCAGTGAGGGGGGAATATATCTCGAACATAACCCTAGTTTTCCATCCCTTTAGGTTACCGGGGACTCCTCCCCTGGGGTAGACTTGCCTATCACTAAAAAGCGAGGATTTCCTATTAAGGCGATAGTGATAGGATATCCTGTTTGTTACGCCAATCTCACTTACTTGCCTTGGGCTTTGGGCAAGTACAGATTGTGCAATAACAGGACAAATATGAGTTGTTCCTTTAAACAAGTTTTACATTTCTCAACATTTCTTATGAAAAATGATCATCCAAAATATTTCAATCTTGTCACATGTAAGGTAATGTAATATGGCCAATAAGGCATAAAACCATCAAATAACATTCAAATCACTGATTCGCATGGTGTTATTAAACAATTTGGCATTCAAACAAAATACTTAAAGGAAACTACTAATACCTGCACTGCTATGTCACTTGCATCAACTGCATAAACCTGCAACCCACTTCAAATTTGTTAACTAAATACAGAAAGGAAATAATGAACAAAAACTATTTTTAACATATGGCTATTCCAAGATACAATCAACAAATTTTAAGAAACAAGTTTAAGCAAATAACAATATGCCCTCCCCTAAATGTGGCAAGTTTAACATGTTATTAAAAGCCACAGATTATTGATTAAATCAGAACACTTCCATGATCTTAAAACCTAGGTTATGATATTTTGGGGCATAACTGTATTACATGGGACCTATATGGCAATATTATAAAGAAAAATACTTAACAGATCTCCACTGGGGATAAATTTTTCGTTACACCACCAAAATCAAATGGATATTATTAACCAAATCAAATGCTTCACACAAAAAGCATCAATCTACAACATAAAAATAGCATAAACACTTTAAGAAATAAACATACATCTAAGAAATAGCAATAACCATAAATTTAATCCATAAACTCAATTCATTACATCAGGTAGTTCCATTTTGTTGGGAAGCATATTTACTTGGCCAAATACATGAGTTGACACATTTAGTGACCGCCATGTGGTCTCAAACTGTTGCTATTTTGTCACCTTTCCTTCTTGCAGAGGACCTTAAAATGAACATTCTTAATAAACATAGCTTAGAACTCTCCTCCTTTGGTCTAGAACACCAAGATTAGGTTAGGCTATGTCTCTTTTGGGTTATTAACTTATTAATCTTTCTGCTTAATACTTAATTATGTGACATAAAACTAACCTTGAGACACTCATTGGAATTTCCCGAGATGGCTTTGAATGCAAATTCAGAAAATTCACCTCAACCTTGATGTTTCCCGGATCTATTTCCTATGAACTTTCAGCCTTGGCACCAAATCTGAAATATAAATTACAGTAGTATATATTTCATTTCTGTCCAACCTGTTATCGCTCAGTTTGTAGGATAGGTTTAGTAGCTTGGAGGTAAGACTCAAACTAGCGTAACAGGAGCTTCCCCACCCACTGTCACCTCGATGGGGAGCTCTTTCTATTTAGGGTGGCTAATCCCAAGGGAGACGTCCCTAGTAATCTGGGGTTTTGAAAGGTCTTAAGGTTTAAAGGATCAAGATGAG
>JASDQU010012676.1:14912-35185 GCA_032191745.1 Picea mariana | reverse complement strand
GCAGGTGTCAGGGTGAATTCCCTTCATATCAGTGTATTCTCAAGCAAAAGCCCCTGACTGTTCCTTCAAAAGTTTTGTCAATTGTTCCTGTTGAATGGTACTCAATTTAGAGTTGTTGTATAGGCATCTGCCTGGACTAAGCTCTATTGGAATGGTATATGGCCTTGAGTGTTCAAAAACAGTGAAAACCATGGATGGTGAAAATGAAGAAAATAGCTCACTTCGTTCCTGAAAATCCTCTCTGAAAATCTGATCGTATTGCAAATAGGTTTGTGGAAACTCAACATTTTCTGTCACAGAAAGGAATTGACTTAAAATGTCATCCTCTGTAGGTTCTTGCAGTGCATGGATCTCATCAACAGAAAATAAAGGTTCCTCATCCTCATTCTCGAAATAGGGACACTTCAGCCAACATAATTCTTCTGTAACAGGCCGGGCAGGTGGGAACAAAGTAAGTTTCTGCGAAGAAATACCATTTGAAATAAACATATCCCCGCCCTGACATCCTATGAAAGCGTTGGTTGTGGCCAACCAGGGTCCCCCTAGGATGATTGGATGGCCTTTTGTGGGATCCTTTGAATGAATTATCATGAAGTCCACCGGATACTCCCATGAAGCTAAAGTCACAAGGATGTCATCAGGAACTCCAGCAGGTTTTATAGTGGTTCTGTCTGCCAGTTCAAGTACTGTAGGAGTAGGGCGCAGAAATTGATCTAATTGTAAAAGTTCCACTGTGTTGCTGGTCATTATATTAATGGCTGCACCTAAATCAACTAAAGTATTACCAATAGATACATTGTTGATGGTCACTGAAACTATTGGATTTCCTGGGTTGGCATACTTTACAATTTTAGGTGTTTCAGAAATATAATTTGACAGCTGTCCTACTAGATGTATTGTGGGTGGATCTTTCTGTTTTCGACCTGGTTTCTTAATGCAGAGTTCTTTGATGGTTTTGGCATAGATGGGAACATCTTTGATTGCCTGCAACAATGGAATCTTAACACAGACATTTCTCAGTTCAGTCATAATGTCAAACTCAGATTGTGTAATTGGTTTTTCAATGAGCAGCCTTTCAGGAAAATGAGGTGTTTGGGGGGCCTGAGTTTGTGTGTTATGTTGTGATTCAGATTGTTTCTGTTTTGGAATGATAACATCTTGCAGGGGTATTTCATTTGATAAATCATCTGCAGGCTTGTCTTCATGTTCTTCAATAATTACCTTTGGTGCTTTTTTTGTTATGGGCTGTCTTTTATTTAAAATTTTTCCAGATCTCCGCTGTACCTCTTGTATAGAAATAGGGTTTATGTTGTTGGCTGGAAAGTTATGGAAATCAACATTATGGAGTGGTAGGGGTGGTCTGTGGTTTGGATTTGGAATGGGTTGAGAGGGCAGAATGGTAGGACGTGGTGGATTCTGAGGCTGCTGAGGATTTTGTGGAATGGGTGGCAATGGAGGTGGAGTGAAAATAGGCAGTAATTGTTGCAATGGAGGTGGAGTAAAACCAGGCAATAGCTGTTGCAAATTTGGAGGGTACTGCATGCATGGATTCTGGGGCATTGGCACTGCATGCTACTGTTGGTTATTTCCAAGGTTCAGATTTCTCCATCCCTGGTACCAGGGCTGAGCAGGGACATTTTGTGGAGGCCAATTTGGCCAGTTCCATGGGTGTTGTTGTTGCTGAGAGAAGGGTGGATAATAGCTGGAAGATTGTGGGGGTAGTTCTTGATATGCATTTGCATTTGGATTCCTAGGCTGCCAAGGTTTCTTAGGTGCAGATTGAGTCCCTGGAGCTTCCCCTCCCTTGAATATTGCTTGCAGTCCAGGTAAGGATGGACAGTCTTCTGTTTTATTATTTTCAGTACATATTGCACATACAGAAACATTGTCCAAGGGACATTCTCGTAAGGGATGCCTTTTTCTGCATTTTGAGAAAAATATACTGAGGACAGGGTTTTCCTCTTCCTGCTTTTTCTTAATCTTCAAGGTGTCTAGTTGAGAGCCAATTGTTCCTAACATGTCTGTTTTAAAGTTTTCAAAAAGGTTTCCCAATTCAACTTTAGTGACTCCACCAGATGTAGATGTTTTGGTATTCTTGTTGACCGGTTCTCTCACACTTTTTGCAGCTTTCCCTTTACTTCTTGAGTAATTTCTACAGAGTTCACTAATTGCTTCAAAATTCTTTTGATAAATGTCTCCTGAAGCCATTAGATTGAGGGTATCAATGTATTCCTCCAAAACTCCTTTCAAGAAAAGAGTCTTGATTGCTTCATCCTGGAGATCAGTGTATTTAGATTTCTGAAGGGTAAAGGTGAATCTTTCTAGAAAATCCTCAAGGCTTTCTTCATCTTGTTGTTGCAGTTTGAAGATGTCATTTCGAGAATCCTTGGTTCTTCAATAGTCCTGGTACTTCTTCAAAAATTTTACCTTCATATCTTCCCAAGATCTAATGCTGTATTCTCCCAAACTCATGAACCAACGTAATGCAGAATCTTTCAAGGTGGCAGGAAATAATTTCAGTTTGTGTGCGTCCTAGAGGTAGTTATAGCTCCTGCACAGGATGTCGAATTCAAAAAGAAAGACATCAGGGTCCTCACTATTTTTGCCATGGAAGGTTGGTAGTGCTGACAGTGGGATATTTTTCATGGTGACATTCTGGACTAAGTCCAAAATAGGAAATCCAAAGGTGGTTTCTGATGCTACCTCATTCTCTGCTTGTTCTTCCCCTTCATTTTCAATATGAAGATCCTCATGTAAGTTTCTCCCTCTATCTCCCATGGTGAAAGGATTACCAAGAATTGTATATACAATCCGATCTTTCTTTGGTGAGGGTGTGAAATCCCACCTTCCTGGATTCTTTTTGTCAGAAGTTTTATCTCCTATTGGTCTTTTTGAGGATCCTATGGCCTTCAATGTCACAGCTATAGTTGTTATCTGTGAAACTTCAGGATTAGAGTTTCTTAGAAGAGCTTGTATTTTCTCTGGATCAACTATGTCATCCAGGGCTGGATCACCAAGATTTTGAGTTTGCTGATGTATGGTGTTTCCTGGTTCTAGGATTTGTTCTACTGTTTCCTCAGCCAGAATTTCAGTTTCAATTTCTTTTTCTTTTTGGGTGGAGGTTTCTTCTTCTTTTTGTGGTTCTATATTTTTCCTAAATCTACCTCTAGGATCTCTATTTCTCATGAAGTCATGCTAAATGAAATGAAAGAACTAAGATTGAGTTTCAGAGTACCTGTGATAACTGATATGTCGGTTTTCACCCTTTTTGTTTCCACAACTGCTCTTACTATCAACCTGCTAACACACCAAAGCAAGCTAAGTGCATTCTAAAATTAATCAAGACAATTATCTTCTTACCTTTAAAACAACTCCCCGGCAACGGCGCCAAAAATGTCAGGCTGTTAAATTGAAGCTTTTAAGTGACCTGAAACACTAAATTGTCAAACCAGGGTTGGTAAACTTTGAGCTGATACATAGTATGTGCGGGTAAGGCTTTAGTCTCTATCTGAATGCTATCCTTAGAATAAAACACACACTTATTCTGAGAACTTGAATCTTAATGACTATCTCGAAGCTTAGAATTTCCTATTTAAGTCATCAACAGAAAATAGTCTTGTGCTCAAATGTTGATACTGCTATTCTTATTCAAAAGTGTGGTCCCACAAGATTATTTTACCTCTATGTCCGATCATCTACCATCATCATTTCTATTCAAGTCATGACACAAAGAGTATTTTTGAAAATGCATTCAATCTGGTCATCAAAATGAATCTAAAGCTGTCTATAGGAAAACAGAGTACTTTCCTACTTACTGGTACCAGGAGCTCCCCTTTGGTTTAACTGTAATCTAACTGTTCTAAGTAAGCAGGATAACTAAGTGTCTAACAAAGCAAAGTTCATGCCAATTCTGAGTTATGTTCAAATCAAAAACTGGAAGCTAAACAAACCACACTCATACTCTAAACCCTACAGGCATCGGTTATGCATTTAATATCCATCAACATAAAAGAGAACAGCACGCTGGAACGATTCAGTTGAGGAATAAATAAACGCACTTGGAATGAGTCAATTCTGAAGCTTAAAACTATCGTATAAGCAAGCACTAACACACTGCAATGAACTAAAGCTATGATAAACTAAAGCTAAATCTATGAACGTTAAGCTACCTCGTATGCAATTTCTAACACACTGAAATGAACTAGAGCTATGACAGCATAAAAATAAATCTATTGACAGAATAGGGCAGCGACTTGCACCGGTTTGGCGGGCCCAACCAAACGGCACAAACGCTGTTAGTAATAACCAGAGCCGACTAGATCATTCTATGCAAACATCGTATAATCCATTAACTCAAAAGAGAATGCTTCAAATCGTATATCAGTCGAATACCATAACGCAACAACAGTCTTTATTCAAAAACATAGGTTCACGGCATAACATAGTCCAACATAATCCAACCCGTTCTCAGGAGTGATCCCAGGTTTATATATAAAAATCCTATAGTTCATAACAGTCGAAAACAAAGATGCATAAAAACAAACGGATCCCCGATCCGAGAATAGTCTTGGAATCAAGTTATAAAACGTATTTCATATCTTCGTGACACGTAGTGTCACGAAGTGTGAACGATGAAGAATCACGACCCAGTTCTATCATTATGCCTTCAAGCACCCTGTGGCGATGACTCCAGCTGTCATGCGAATCTCTTTATCTCCCATTCGAACCATAACACACACCATAATGCACAGATCTCGAGCGGCTCCATTGGTACCTCCACGGGTACGAGTTGGTACCTGGTACCGACATCCTGTTCCAAAAATAGAAGTGGTACCTAACCCAAGCGATATTAGTTCCAATACCAATTTAAAGCATTAAAGTGCATAAAAATAGCTTGAAATGCAAAGATACCTTAGGTAACCCCATTGAATGGTCGGAAGATGTCAATTATGTCAAAACAAGGCCAAAAGGGTGGTACTGGTATATAAATGGAGGTCTGTGGCATATAATGTGGGCAAAAACATGATCAAAACCGGGGACCAACATTTCTTTTGAAAAGTTGTTGAAATTTTGCATTCAGTAAAAGTTTTGTTTCCAACTTTTTTATTCATTTTTTGCTTTCATCTTTTACACATCATCAGTTTCACCCTCATACCCCTCGATGTAAGACAAATCCATAAAAGTAACGCTAAATTTAAAATCTACTAGACTTTTATGTTTGTAGGGTTCACAAACTAGTTTAGGACTAAGGCCTTGGATTAGGTTGGAGAGGAAACTCTTCAAGGCCATTTAAAATCAAACATTGGAATCTGAGATAGGGAGTGTCTAAGTCCAGTTTCGTAAAAGTTATCTGGGACCCCCCTCTAACACAGGGGATAAACACGAGGTCGCGTGCGGAAAGGTAGCAGAGATAACCCCTCCAAAGCCGGACCAATCGCAGTGGAGAACACATATAGAGGGCTTGTTTTGGGATTTCATCGTTTTCATTTGCCATGGGGCTTTATGGGTCTCGAATCCATTCGAGGTCCTCAGTTGTCTTCCAGACCATTTTCTCTCGATACCCTTGATAGGTTTTTGGCTCGATACCCTGCTCATTGTGGTCTACCCGACTTTTGACTGTACCCGCCTAGTGACTGTTCGCATGCTGGCAACCTAGTTGCCAATATTTGTTAGGGACATACACAGGTGACTGTGGGGGTATACCGTGGTACCTAGGACAAACATCGAGCCATGCTTTGCAGAGTATACCCAGAGGGTGCTTTTGTGTTCGAGTTGCACTTGCATCGGTAAGTTTCTCTAGTGTTGGTTGTTGTAACTGTTCTTCCAATTAATTTAGTGTTTGCTTGTCTTATCTTTTAGGGATTATTTTGTAGTGGGTGTTAATTTTGAGCATTTAGACTACCTTAGAGTGTCTTGGATCTTCTCACACAGTGGAGGATCCCGAGCTCCGCCAGTCATGACGGCTTCTTGGCCTGCTGCCAGTTACACTGGAGCCACCCCCGCCACCATTAAGGTGGAAGCTATACCAACAAGGGTCTTTTGAAGCGACTGGGTTACAAACCATTGTGCCCAAACAAACCTCGGATGAATTGACTGTTTTGGACCTTGAAGCAATCGCTCTTGGTCCGGTTGAAACCCCAACCACTGATATCTTGGCACCTTTCATTGTACCAATTCAATTTTACGAGCGCCAGACAGTGTCGCACACAACAATGGAAACAAATGCTGTTACTCCTTCTGGGAATTCGTCAATTCCCACCACGGTTGTCACCACAGGAGAGCTATCATCTCCTAACCTATCATTGTCGGTCCGAGCCACCATGGTCTCGACCGCAACTACTTCGCACAGTGGTCCGAACTCATCTTTGGCGGGGGCCAAAACCCCTTTCACACCTAGTACAACAGGCCCTCCGTTCTCATACGGTATGCCTAGTTTGGGTACAAGTCCTGTACTTTCCTACTCCACTTTACAGACTTTGGGTCTGGGGGCAGGGAGCTCTAACGCTCCTCTGCAAGGTCACAGGGGGGGCACTCCTGTCCCTTTTAACGCTTTTCCTTACGGAGGAGGTCATATCCCTCCTTCGTCCCCTTCACTCGGTGGTTCACATCAACAATCCGTCGAGCAACCTACACACGATAGTTTATTTGGAGCAGGGAGTCAAGGACCACATTCGTATAGTATGCCGGTAGGTTCGACACCGTTTTCTTGGAACAGAACATTTGGTAACAATACCTTCTCGTTAGCCGCTTTCCCGACTAGGGGCAACCCCATTTTTGGACAGGCTACTCCTATCCAGGGTACTATTCCTACACAGGGGGAAAACCTAGCAGGACCTTGTAATTTGGGGCAAGGATCCATTCCCTCCTCCGGAATACCGATCTGGGGTAATTCTTTCCACAATCAATGGAACCCTGGACAAACTACTATGCCTATCCCCACAGGACCGGCATGGGGTAATCCTTCCCAAAGTCCTTCGAATACAAATCATGCCCAATAATCTATGTCCTATTTGGGAAATTAGTCGATGATGTCTCCACATATGCAAAATCCTTACATTGGCAAGGGCCATGGTTTTTACCAGAATCCAGGCTAGCAGCCAAATTTTTCCTGGCAACCTGATGCCAGTCAAACTCCATGTCCCTTTTTCCCCAGTTATCAGCAGCAACCCAAACTACCATTCCTGGTGACTTTACACTTGCCAGATTTGACGAGGTTGTTGAATGACCCAATTTGTCACGATCTGCGTTGGCCTCCTATGTCGACGAAGTTACCTTCAGACATTCCAAAGTTCGAAGCAAAGCCTAATGAAGATTCAGATGATCATGTGACTACCTTCCATCTTTGGTTCTCATCTAACTCATTGAAAGATGACTCCGTATAGTTGTGATTGTTTCAACGTACTCTCATAGGGAGTGCCGTGGAATGGTACATTGAGCTCGATCGCTCAAGATACTCTTCTTTTTGCGAATCGACGATGGCTTTCCTTAACCATTTCTAGTTACCTGTGAGATATGACGCTGGCACAGAGCTGCTCGCTAATTTCAAACAGACAACAGTGGACCATATCTCTAATCACATCCGAGAATGGAGATGCCGGAAGAGTTTAATCAAGGTACCAGTTCCACCAGCATTCCTGCTTGAGTGGTTCCTTAAGTCTTTGGTCCTGCAATTATCCAAAGACATTGCGACGTCAGGAGTTTTCTCTGAAGAAGACGCCATCATGACGGCTCAACATTTTGAGCTCATCTATTCTCAGTTCGGTTTATTATACAACATATTGCCAGATGCGCCACGTTCAATACTGGATAAAACTAGATAGAGAGTTGGACCACATGTCGATGGTATTGTCGGTTCAGCACAAACTAAGCCCGCTGAGAAATTGACAAAGCAGTTGCAGCAGTTATCCATACAACACATAGCAGCCAGCCAAACTACTACTTTGGTTGCTCTGCCTACCAAAGCGTCGAAAGTACACACTGTGCAGTAGACTAACCCAAAGGCCACCCAACAGCTTGAAGGGAAGAAAAAACAACGAAAGAAGGGTAAGGGGGATAAAAAACCCAACGATAATGCTGGCGGGGACAACAATAAAAAATGGATGGTGAGGTATCCTTGCAACTTGTGTGCGGAAGACCACCCGACCCATCTATGTCCTCGACTTGTAGAGGCCCAAAAGTTTGTCATGCAACAACAACAGGCAGTGTTGACGAACCCATTTCAACATGTGAAAAATCTAACTCAAGCCTTTGCAAGCACGGAAGGGGGCAACCAAGAAACCTGCCCACCTCCGAACAACCCCTCATCCACGAACGTTTATATGGTTAGGGGTGATGATTTCATATCGACTAGAGCGCACGATTATAGTAAACCAAGCGCTTTTGAGAAGGGTAAAGAAGCTGACCTCCCATCTCTTCCTCTATAGATTGAGAAGACGTTGGGAGAAACAATGACACACATTCCAAAAGGTGCATTTAAAAACTCTTCTCATAACCCAAACGCAAGGGCCACCCAAAACTACTCTGTGGTGGAAGATTTATCACAAACCCCTTGTGCAATGTCAGCTTTGGAGGTCCTCCAAAGATGCCCTAATCAGAGGAAATCCTTGTTAACCGCATTGGGCTCTACTGAGACTTGTAATCCGGGTACCATCATGCTAGATACAACCGACTTAAAACCTCGTCTGCCTTACCACGTAGCATTTCAGATAGTAGTGTCTTACCCCACAAAAACTTTTACACGGAATATCTTCCGCACGGTGGTCGACGAGGGCGCCTCAACATGCGTTATGTCGTTGGCATGTTGGAAGGCCATTGGCCAGCCTGTTTTGTCTCCATCACCTACTCTCCTCACTACTTTCGACGGTCATTTGTTCCAACCACATGGCATCGTTCCTTCTTTCCCCATGCAGTTAGGAGGGAAAACCGTGTGTGTCTAAGTAGAGGTAGTCAATTCTCCCCTCGACTATAACCTTTTGTTAGGACGGAGTTGGACTTAAGCTATGCAAGCTGTGGTTGCTACAGTTTTCCAGGTCTTGTTGTTTCCACATGAGGGTCGTATAGTGACCATTGATCAATTGTCTTTCTCCAGACCTGACCTAGCTTTGGGGGCATCCACAGTCTCAATGATTGATAATCCTCAACCAGGTATCGTTAACGTAGGAGTTGGTTTGTGCCCATCCTTTATGGGTACCTTCGATTACCCACCTCCTCACGACCATATCAAATTTATATCTAATCACCATAAGGTTGAGATTTTTCAAGTTTCGTCGTTCCGCACGACTTACTTCAAGGATCCATGGATTCTTCCTTCCCCATCGACCATGATGGATGAGACAGGGCACCCATGCATGTCCATGCCCTTGTCTACCACTGAAGTGGTGTACTCTTTAGTCCAACAAGCTTCAACTAACACTAATCCGACTCCTGCAGAAGAGTTAGATCCACTTCTAGAGTCTATTTGGGCTAAGGGTTCTCTCGCTAACATCGATTCGTTAGACTTAGTCTTGCCTTCTGATGAAGCAATAATCGAAGCAATGACTAGTCCGGACAAACCTTGGGAAGATATTCATCATAGATCATATTTTCTCCCAGAGTTAAGCCAAATTGAAGCTGGAGAATTCACCATGACCATGATGGGAGATCAGTTGTGTCCTATTAATCTCTTAACTACACATAAAATTTATGCTGAGGGCAATATGGCAACTATCGCTGAAACTATACCAATCAACATCTCCCGAAACCCTGGCATTGTGGAGAACGTCTTCGTCGGAGCGGATTGCTCCCCCGAAGAGATTCAAACCTACACAGATCTTTTCAAAGAATTCCACAACGTTTTTTCCTGGTCTTATGAGGAAATGCTAGGTACGATCCAAAAATAGTTGAACATGAAATCACAACATATCCTGATGCCAAGCCTGTTCGACAGAAGCTTCGTCTAGTTAATCCCAAGAAATTAGTAGCCATCAAGATTGAGGTTGAGAAATTTCTAAAGGCAGGTTTTATCTATCCTATCCATTTAACTCAATGGGTGTCAAATTCTGTGCCGGTCAATAAAAAACAAGGCACGATTTGTGTATGTACCGATTTCCATGATTTAAACAAGGCATGTCCCAAAGATAATTTTTCAACACCATTCATTGAACAGATCATTGATGAATGTGCTAGTTGCGAAGCCTTTTCTTTCATGGATGGTTTTTCGGGATATAATCAAATTCAAATCAAACCCGAAGACCAACACAAAACGACATTCATTTGTCTGTGGGGTACATTCGCATATCATAAGATGCCTTTTGGCGTTAAAGATGTTGGAGCCACATTCCAACGGGCCATGTCTTTTTATTTTCATGATCTCAAGCATATAGTCGAGGCCTACCTAGATGATTTAGCATCCTGATCTCGCAAGAGAACGGATCATCCCACACCCCTTAGACTAATCTTTAAACACTGTTGCTACTTTAGGATTCACTTGAATCCAAACAAGTGCAGCTTCTGCGTAACGTCAGGACGTTTGTTAGGTTTCATCGTATCAACAACAGGGATCATGGTCGATCCTCTCAAGGTGGAGGCAATAATCCAGTTCCCCCCCCCACGCACAATCCTTCAACTTCAGAGCCTACAAGGCAAGGCAAACTTTTTACGATGCTTAATCGCCAACTATGTCGAAATCACCAAGGGCTTTATGCGCTTACTGAAGAAAGACATTCCTTTTTATTGGGACAAAGCCGCTCAATGCTCTTTCGACGCATTAAAACACGCCCTCACAACTGCATCTCTGCTACGACCACCTAACTATAACAAAGATTTCTTATTATATCTGGTTGCCGTAGAGTCAACCATTGGCATGGTTTTAGTTCAGGAAGATGATTCATTCTCAGAATACGTGATCTATTACCTAATTCGAGGCCTCATAGGACCGGAACTAAATTATTCTCATATCGAAAAACTTGCGTTGGTAGCAGTTCATGTTGTTCAATGGTTCCGTCATTATGTTCTGTTTCGCAAGACCACCATCATTGCTATCATGAATCCATTCCAGTACATGTTGACATGATGGGTTATAGGTGGAAAAATCAGTAGATGGATAGTCATCCTCCAGGAATTTGACTTAGACCTCGTTTCAGCAAAGTCCAAAAAGTCATTGGTTTTCGTAGAGCTTATTTCGGAACTTTCGGTTGAGTCAGGTGACATTGTGCTTGAAGAATCGCCTATCCGGGGAGATATGTTTTTGATCAAATCTTCAGATCCTTAGTACGGAGATATACTTATCTATCTCCAGACTTTGGAGTTCCCCACTACTGCTTCTCATGATGAGCATCGACGTATGCGCCATCAGGCTAAGAATTATCTTATACTTGATGATACATTGTATCGGAGAGGTCTAGACTGCATCTTACGTCGATGTCTCACACATGAGGAGGCCATCATCGTGCTCAACAATTTCCATACTCATCTATCTGGGTTGGTAACAACCCAAAAGATTCTATGATCAGGTTACTTCTGGCCGACACTTATCAAAGATTGTATGGAGTCAGTCAAGAAGTGCCATCCATGCCAAATCTTCTCTCGGAAGATGAGGGCACATCTCACTCCCATGTTTCTTGTCATCACAGTTGGTCCCTTCACCAAATGGGGGATTGATTACACTACTTTCAACCCCCCTTCATCAAGGGGGCACTGCTATATCATCGTAGCTATTGACTACTTCACTAAGTGGGTCAAAGCTATGCCAACGTTTAAAGATGATGGAGAGACCGCAACTCTCTTTTTATTCAACCATATTATAGCAAGGTTCAGCCCAAGAGAGATTATCACTGACCATAGCAGTCACTTTAAGAACCAAATGATGGTCGAGTTAACATCAAAACTTCGGTTACGGCAAGAGAATTCATCACCCTACTACCCCCAAGCCAATGGCAGGTAGAAGCTGTAAAAAAAACTCTTAAGACTATTCTACAACGAACTATCAACTCAGCCAAGTCAAATTGGAATTTGATGTTATACTCGACATTATGGGCTTACCGAACATTTGTTAAGACTGCAACCGATTTCCCACCTTTTTAACTCGTTTACGGGCTAGAGGCAGTCTTGCCCATCGAATGTCAGATCCCATCTCTAAAATTGGTAGTACAATTATTTCCAGACACTTCTCCACTTGAAGAACGGTTAGTACACCTTGAGAAGCTCAATGAGCAGCATCATGATGCAGCCTTGGCCAACGAGGCTCACAAACATAAGGTCAAGTGTCAGTATGATAGGTCCGTTCATCCTCGGATTTTCTCTGAAGGCGACCTTGTCCTGGTCTATGATCAAGACAAGGACCCCCTGGGGGCAGGAAAATTCAAACCCATGTGGTTCGGACCCTTCATCATCAAAGAGGTATTAAAAAAGGGTGCTTATCGTCTGGTTGATTTTGAAGGGAATGCTTTGGCGGAGCCTAGAAATGGGCTCTACCTTAATAAGTATTACTCATAGGCAGGTCACTGTGGGTAACTTTTTGTAACATATGTATAGTCTTTGTACTATTACTTTTTAGTTTCTTTTAAGTGTTATGGGCGTGTTATTGATGTTATCTTTCGTCAATATGGTAGATGTCAAGGGATACTGAGGTGTTCGTTGGGTATGCAGACGGTGCTATTCAGCACACTCGGAGGCTTGCCTCTGCAGCTTGGGTAATCTTTACACCGCAGGGCAAGTTGTTATCTTCTAGAGGTATATGCTTAGGTGACACCACAAATAATGTCGCCGAGTATAGTGTATTTATTGAGTTTCTCCATGACGCCTTGTCATTGGGTATCTCTCATCTCCGGGTCTATCTCGACACTCAACTGGTTGTGTCTCATCTAAATAGAGTATACCGGGTTCATGATCCAACCTTACACCGACGATTCCTTAGGGTACGTCTCTTAGAACGAAACTTTGATTATATTACATGTTTTCATGTTCCTAGGAGATTAAACCAAATTACAGATACTCTAGCTAATCAAATTTTAGATTGGCATCTTGCACACATATGAAAGAAAATTGACATAAGCATGTAAATACATTTTTGCACACATGATCCATAAGACACAAAAGATAAAAAAAAACCATATATATAATCATAAAATAACCAGAGTACATAGATGGACGCAAGCGCCTAAAAAATGGGACTAATAACGAGTCATAGGGCTTATGCCCTCAAAAAATATATACAAGTAGTGCTTGTTGCACGTAAAAAGTCTAAATAGGTTTAGGGCCTATGGGCCATGTTATAATAGTCAACAGCATGGGATAAACGCCTAAACAATCGGACCCATGTCCGAGGTGCCCCCACTACATGAGGCTGCATGGATGGCGGCAGGTCCTCTATCTCTGCCATTGGGACTGTGTGAGTGAGTGCAGTGAAGTTTTTCTCAACTCATCTAAGGACCCTCTCAGCCTCCCCGACTGGGAGGTTCCCTGCTACTACTGCCCCCCCAACGACAACAGCTACGGCTTCTGGTCGAGGACGACGCCTGTTCCGTGCATAATTGGTAGGTCGCACGGGTCCCACATCTGCATGCAAAAAATGTATACCTGTCAAATACTCTGGCATATAAAAAAAAAAAAATGATATATATAACAAAAATGACATAAAAATTACATATACAAACAAAAAAAATACAAAGGTGGAGACTTACCCATGTCCCCTCGCTCCTCACCAGGAGGCACGGGTATCTCAGGATCTCTAGAAAATTCTATCCCTGCATATGGGTAATCTTCGATCATAGGGATCTGCCGTGATAGCCAAGCAAAAAATTCGTCATCGAAGGACTCATTGGTCCTTCCACCACCCTGTCGCGGAAGTAATACTGCCCATCTACATATAGTAGGAAAAGAGGCCCGATGTCCTTGTACCACTTCCCGAGGACTAAATCTCGGAACTCTCTCAAAGAAGAATGAACACAAAATTGTCCTGAACTCGAAGTTCCTCTATGTCCGCTGTCGGTAATTTGTCAATTGCCTCTTCATACACTCAAGTAGTGTGGTACTCCAGTCAAAAATCTATGCATTCAAGCACTGGATAGCACATTTCATCGGTGCGCGAGACACCTGATGTAAGGTTGCTGAACCGATAATCCGCCCAATCAACAATAATATCACCTGCAACGATAGGTCAGTGATTTTGCTGATGGGCACTTGGGAGCTCAAACGGTTAGTCCTAGCCTCACAATGCAGGGCTATCAGTTTTGATATGTTAAGCGACCCCGCTAGAAACGTCCGGAAATTGACTGGTTCCCCTCTCCTTGAGAGGTCAGTCAAAAAATAGATATCCTTGGTGGTGGGTACCAGTGATTTCCCCTCTAGCATAAAGGCCTCTGCATCAGGGTGCCAATAGTCAATCGAGGCATTCAGTAGCCTCGGTTGCGCTCGCATAAATGGACACAGGAATAACTTCAGCAAACCACATTGCATCAATGTGGCCACGACATTCGGATCTCCCGCAACCAACTCACTGATTGCTTCATGCTCCCTTTCCCTCCAGTGGACATACATCCTGCCAAAACAACCAAGTTCAGGAGGGTTAGTGCTTGCTCTTTAGTTATTTTTGACAATAAAAGGGGGTCCATGCGTGCTATCGAGGTGACAGTCGCGTGTACATGTGGGCAGGCTTTACTCTGCCCGAGTGTACACGCGGCCTGTCTAGAGATAGCCCGCATGAACCTAGGGGCGACCTTTAAAGGTTGATGCCCACCCAAAAAATGAAATCAAATGCAAAAGTAAAGAATTGAATAGCTAGACAGGGGAGTTTGCACTTACTTGGTCCAAGCGGAAGTTCGTTTCGTCCATTGTAGCTCCCGGAATCATCGTTTTTGGCAAAGGGGGTCTTTTGGCTCCAGAGTCAATTTCCAAATCAACAATGGTGATAATGAGTTGCCAACTTCTATTTATAGACTTTTTGGCCTCTTTTTGTCAATTTTTTGGCCTCCCTTATCAGTTTCTTTATACCAAAAACCATTTAGAGTGATTCAAGAGTTATATGGGAGGGATTTGATTGGGTATTGGGACACTTTTTTTGAGTTTTGAGAAAATTTTGACGGTCCATGAAATTTTTTCCAAGAATCAACTTGAGCATATAGGTTAGGTTACTACCTCGACTTTTGTGTCTCATTGTCTTTTAACTCTTCCATAGGATCAATCCCATCAGGTTGTAACATGGAACTGTCATATCTGCTTTAGAAGTGTTGCAATTTGGCGGTAGAGCTTACCAGAACATGGATGCCCTAGGTAGGTCCTGGTTGCATTATGGTGTCCATGCCATCTCTCAAACACTGTAGGCTCGGGAGTCCTTATAGTATTTCCTGAATATGAGTTTGAGCCTCATTTGTATGATTCTTCTTCGCTCTTGATCTCACTCTCAGGACTCCCAAAAAACTAACGGTTCTCCTTTTAAGCCTTTTTTAGACCCTCTAAACATGAAAATATTGTTGAGCAATCTTGTGGCCTTTCACGCTCGTTAAACTGAAATTTGAAGTCACGTCTGTCCAACGGTAGTTAACCCCTTTTTCGGTCTGGATGGTCAATTGTACGAACAAAGGTATACTCTGTGGAATTTTCGTTCTTTAGAAGAGTACTCTCAGGTATAATTTTATCCCTTTTTCAGGCCTAAGGGACTAAACTTACAAAAAAGAAACCCCCACGGAGTCCATATTTAAGCTCTTTTCAGACTCCCTAAAATTGAAAAGATTGTCGAGTGACCTTATTCTTTCACACTCGTTAAATTGGTCCAGAAGAATATTCTTGATGGAGTCCATAGTTAAGATTTTTTCAGACTCTTTAAAAATGAAAAAATGGTCGAGTGATCTTGTCCTTGTCACACTCGTTAAAATGGTTTCGAATCAACGTCTAATCAGTGCTAGTTTCCCCCTTTTTCGAACCGGCTAGACTATCTTCAAAAAAGGTACCCCAATGGAGTCTCCTTTTATGTTTTTTCAGACTCTCTAAATATGAAAAACCACCGAGCTTACCTTCTCTGGGCTCGTTAAACTTACATCGAAGGATGTTACCATTGTGTGTTTTATTAACCGCATTTGCATACCTTATACACCAACCTTGTGATAGTTTGATTTTGCGTCTTAACACCTTTGGCCGCTGAAAGATTTTTCCTGAGTATCATTTTACTAGAACATCAGTCTTGTCCTTGTGCCTTGAACTTGTATGTTTGCAATACTCGTTCCTCCATTGTAACGTAATATTCCTTTATTCTTTTTTCCACAATTATTGAAAAGAACAAAAAAATCAAATATAACCCAAAAAGAGGAAGGGAAAAGTATTTTCTTTATTGGTAGCATAATGAGTTGCCCTTGGATAAATCACATATGTTCGTTTGTTCATCAGACTATGGGATGTAGTACAACCTTAGAAAGATTTTCTCGCTATATAGAATTGTGTCCTCCATTGTTTGGTTATTCTTCCAAACATATGGAGAGTTTGCGTTGCCTCCTGCTTCGTAGACTTATGATTAACACACATGCTGCTTGAGTCTCATCATTTTTCATGCTATTGTCCAAGAGAAGTTTGTCACTAAGCCTGAGTCGGCCCCTCTGCAATATGTCTCTTGTCCACATACCCGGCCATCTTGAACATCCAATCAAGTCCTTGTTCAAAATCACTGAAGCCTTCAGTCTGATCATCAAGATTATCAAGTCCATGACCAACAAGTCGTCGAAGACCTATGGGTAGTGCAGTCATACACTCATATTACACTCCTACCTGAGTTTTGAAGATTTTGAAGTTGTTTCTCGATCTCTGAAGATCTCATCTCCAGCCATCAGGCCGAATCAACTTCTAGAAGATGGATACTCTATATGTATATCTTTCTGATTTCGAGATGTAGCTCTGCTGTGTATTGTTCGCAGTTACTCTTTCTAGTTATTTGACATGGATCTACAGTGTATTTGATTGGTAGCCATGGTTCTATTTTATTCTGAGCATGGGTATGCCTGCCTTGGTGAGACATTTTTTCTTTTGCCTGGGTATGCCTGCCTCGGTTCCTGATCCTTGGGCTCAATCGTTCGGCACATCAGTAAAGATTGGTAATGTATTTCAGCCATCAGATGCTCTTCTGACCTCACACATTAGGGGGCATCTGTTATAACCCTAAATTGCACCACACATGCTTACCTGACATCAGGCCAACTCGTATCCCTTCTTTGCCAAAGCACTACTGAACAACTCTTTCAAAATCCTCTTTTATAAAGGCCCACACACCCTAATCCATTACTGTACGCCTGTACACGCTGGCTGACCCAAAATAGCCTACGTGGACCGACAAAAGCATGAAAAAAGGAAAGTTTCCGACGGAACAAAAAGCTATGGGTGAGTTAACTAAAACTCCCGGCCATGCATGGCTGAGGGTTCGTCCAAATACCTAGCTCCTTCTAGCCTATAAAATAAGGGGTAGGGGTCCCATTTGGAAACTCTGCCCATTTACGTATTCCCATTGTCCCAACCCTTTAGCCTTTCCTTATGCCAAAGGATATTCAAAGCAAAGCAGTTGAAGGGCAGAAGAAGAGGAGCCCAGGATCAGGTTCGAGGAGCGATGGATGGTCTCAACTTTTGTAAGTTGACTCATTCAAAGTAATAAAGAAAATGCTTTTCCCGTCCCAATTCATGAACTGTTTATAGTTTGATCAGTACATGTTTGATTTCTAACCTATTAGTATATAAGTAGTATGCATGCATAGTTGTTGCTCGTCTTGAATGCATGTCAGCTTTGGAAGGAGTATTGCGAACAAGTAATCAAGCACAACGAAGGATCAACATCAAATGCCAGTAACAAGGTAGGTTGATCTTTCCATGCATTTACTAAGAAAAGGGGATTTAAATCTAGGGATGAAGGTAGAAAGTAATTTCTATTCGGTCATATCTGCATGCAAAGTCTGAACTCTATTTGCTAGTCCGTAGGGTGTTTTTCCCAACAACACAGTGTCACTTCCTTATACAATGGTGAAGAGTTTCAAGAGCAACTGTTTTGGAATGCCTTAAGAACAAGAAGATGAAAGTCTTTGCAAAAACATGGCTAATTACAACAATTCATTATTCATTTGATGCTTAGCAGACAACAGGGTTCAAGTGTAACAATGTTTTGAAGAAAAATCCTTCTTTTATATTTCCTTGAACTGTCTACTCCTGGTGAGATAAATACCTATAGAGATCTCTAAAACTGTTCGCAAAAACCACACTCTAAAATATAATAAACTAATGAGATTAATGAGATCAAGTCATAGGAACATGTATCTCATAGTTGTTTTATTAAAAGAAAATGTAAAATGAGGTTGCATTAGACTTCTAAGCTAAACTAACAACATGAATATTTTATTTATTATCCTACCCTACCTAAAAAGAAAGGGAAAATCTTTATTCAAGTGTAAGAACTCTTCCAATGTAACCATGTGCGGAGCAAGATAAGAAACATACTCATATCCATATATGAAAAATTTACCACAGTGATTACCTAGATATGAAGAACCAAACAACCTACTTGTTTTGGCATCAGAAGGTGTTGAAGAAGAGAATAGTATTGTGGCTTGATGACCTCTTGAAACCAAATTTCAATGTAATCTTTATGTTCATTAGCAGTAATTTCTATGCTCTCCTTCATCATGCTATGCAGATATTCTTCTTCTTGATGATTGATTTTTGAAGTACACAAAGGATCTGCTAAGATGGATGTTGGGAACTCCTCAATCTTAGGTCTTAATGATTGCTCTCTATTGGATGTAGTCCATAATTTTTCCGCGTCCTTCGCATTTTGGCAAGGAAAATCATTTTGTAGCTCATAGGAACTTGACTCTTCTAATATTTCCGGAGAGGTAGACAAGTTCTTGGCTGCTGCCAAAATATGTTCTTCTTGAAAAGAAGAAATCCCGTCTGCTGCTAGGATTTGAGAAAGTTCCCTCAAGCTAATGGTTGCTTCTGAATTCATCTTTCCATTTGATAAAACTTGGTTCAGACAAAGATGATGTCCAAAAAGTTAAGATCCCTTGATGGTGGTGTAAAAGCAAAGGTTGTATTTTTTGGTTCTGTGGAAGGCTCTAGTGGTCTTGCCTCCTGTCCCAATACTACTAATGGTTCAATTTTTTTTGTTCTATAGTGCTCCCCGTTTTAGTCTCTTTTAGAAACTGCTTTATCTCTTTGGGTTGAGCTAGCTCCTGCTTTTTGTTATTGGTCTACGGAGCTTATGATTGGAATGTTCCTTCCCCCAAAAAGGTCGGAAGGAACGTTGGTTGTAAGCTCTGATCTAGATTTAACGTATCTACCTTTTGGGTCTCTAGGCCTATTCATGAAAGTAAACAAAAACAAAAGGAAAAAATACCATTGGGTTTGGGGGAACCTGCTATAGTAGATGCATAGGTTCTTACCTCTCATCTTAAAGTTCCCCCGCCACCAATCTAATGCTAAGGTCTAGGAATGATCTATTTCCTAACTACTTCTTACCTTAAGATAACTTCCCGACAATGGCGGCAAAAATGATGGGTGTTATATATGCACTAAAAACATACTAAAAACCCTCAATTAAATTGTCAACCCGGGGTAAGTAAACTTAGAGTTGTAGCAAAATATATGCCAAAGGTAAAAGGTTGGTAGGAGTATAGTCTAACTAAGGAAAACAACTATTTAAGGCTAATCTACTCAAGCAATCCTATCTAATGAGAAAACCCTACTAAGCAAAATGAAACTAGGTAACCTAAGTACTTTTGGGCCAAGGATCGATGGATGGTTCCTAAGAAAGCAAGTAAAACCCTATGTAAAGAAAACTAGTTCAACAATAAGCAAAAGAAAACCACTAAGCATAATAAGCAAATGACAAAAGCAAACTTCTTTAACTTGCCAATCTACATCCAATGAGAAACTACCCTATGAAAGAAAATAAATAAGCAAGTAAGCAAAATCACCTATCTAACCTATTAAAACAAATAGACAAGTAAGCAAAGACACCTAACTAACCTACTAAAGCAAAATACAAGTAAAGGCAACTAACTAACCTACGAAAGAAAAAGACAAATAAGCAAAGGCAACTAACTACTGCAAGCAAAACTTCTCATTGAAAAACTATCTAGCCTAAGAGGCAAGTGAACTAAATGCCTAATGAAAAACTATTTCTAATGTGTGAAAGGAAATCTAAATGCTCAATGCAATGCATGAAAGGAAATCTATTCTATTGAAAGCAATAAAGAAAATTATCTCTTCTATGAAAACAATAAATTGTTTTCTAATCTATGAAATTCAAATGCATTCTATACTAATATAAG